>JAVKLA010000093.1:3010396-3027456 GCA_034782735.1 Sagittarius serpentarius
GGAGGGGGGGGGCCCCGCCCGGCCAGCGGCGGGGCCGGGCCACGAGGAGCCGCTGCCTCCCCCCTAGGCGGGCCCTGCCTGCCCCTTCCCTTCCGCCCCCCCCCCCAATCCCCCCCCTCCCCCGGGCCCGCCTGCCTGCAGTAAAGGAACCGGAGCCCGGCGGGGCTGCAGCCCCCGAGGTGCTCCTGGGCGCCGAGTGCCCATCCAGCTGCTCTTGGAGCTGGGGGAGAAGAGGTGGGTGGTGGCCCTGTTGCAACTGGAGGTTCGGTGCTGGCGGGGATGGTCCCTGCCGTGCTCATGATGGAGCCAGGGGAGAAGGACGCGGTTCGCCGAATGGGATGGGTAAGGAAAAAGGACCAGGCGGCCTGCTGGGAGGCAGGACCAGTTAACCTCACAAAGGTAGGGCTGCTAACGCCGGAGGAGCGAGCGGTGGAGCATGCTGGATTTGCAAAGGGACCAGGCGCAGCAGCAGTAGTCAAAGGAGTCGCGCCAATCGTGTGCCTAGCCTGTCCGACACCCAGCCAGCCTATCCTGCTGCACCCCAAAGATATTTAAAGAGCAGCGTAGTCCGCATCGCTTGCATCTCGGCCTACGTAGCGGCAGCCCAGCGTGGTGAGATGCTACTCCTTTAAGGAGGAGAAGGGAGCGTGTAAGTAGGCATCTAGAGTGGGGCATGAGCACACCCATGTCAGTGCACACCCTTGAGTGGGGCAGAGAGAGTCGACTCCTGTAAACAAGCTGGCCAGGGCGGCTGCTCCAGCATGGATCTGGCCAAAGAGCTCTCTTTCTGGAAGTGTTAATACAGTCATGGCAAAACTGGGCAAAGATGCACTTGCGGCGTTGGATACTTAAATGTGACCCAGCAGACTTCTAGGGCAAAGGTGTGTCTTTAAATTTTAAAGCCAATGGAGAAACCTGTGAAAATAATAATAATCGTAATCATAATAAGAGTAAAAAAAATCTTCCAAATAGTAGCTCTTCCCAGCTGTGCTCAGTACTGTTTTTAAGGTACTCTTCTGGAGAGGCAGAAGGCTGTTCTGTGCGGTGATCACCTTGTTTTCATTAATGTCAGTCAACACAAATTAGGAGTAGAGATTAATGCCAGAAAACTTCGCGTTTATTCTTGGTCTGAGCAAAATTGTGCAGCTAGCCTGGTCGACCCTGACTGCAAAGGAGGAGAAGGCTGGTTTATGCTTTTCAGAAGCAGTTTCTCCAGCAGCACGAGGGTGGGTGGTGGGTGTTCTTGGGATTAGGCTCAGTCCTTCTGGACAAGAGGTGTTAGTTGTGCTTGGAGGAGACAAGGGTGGGCTGGGTTGCACAAAGCAGGTAATTGGGGAAGAATTCAAGGTGAGACATAGCAAGGAACCTTCTGATATTTATGGTTTCTGTAAGACCTAAGTCTTCACTGTGTAATAATTCAAAATCCCCACTGATAGTGTTTTATTATGGCTGGAGTGCTACCCGTGGTAGTTAAAGCTGGCCTAAACATTTCCATCCTGCTTTCTGTTTTCAGTTACTTAAATTTCAAAACACCTTTCAGGCTGAAATTTTCCAGGCTTAATCTTTGCCTGAAGGTTCTTCCCTCCACCTCCCCCTTCTTTTAATTGAGTTTGAGATAAGGTGATTCAGTTAGCATTTTTTGCTTTGCTTTTCTTTTTTCCCTTTTTTTTTTTTTTGTTAAGAAAAGGCAAAACCCCTGAAGAATGGAGTCAAATATTATAAAAAAGAAAGGCAGTGTTTGAAACCACATAAATGCAGAATTAGAGGGGCATATGATTAGCTGAGAGATTTTGTTTGTCTTGCTTGCTTTTTTTTTATATTCAAAAGTACCTGGAGTGTTCTGGTGGAGTAGGCTTTCATTTGGTGAACCCGTAGAAATTACTTGGTATCTTTTTTTTCTTTTTAGCATTCCCCCTGTTAAGGTCAGTGTTTGACTGGACTGAACAGAGGTTAAAGCAAGCCCGTGCTCCGTGCCTGGGCTGGAGAGAGGATACCTGCACATGCGGTGTGAGTCTTCACAATGGATTCTTGGTGCCAGTTGGTTGTCTGAGGCTTAATCTGGTTTTGTGGTTTAAGTATGTGTGGTTCCTTGCTACCCTTTTTTTTTTTTTTAATGGTTCTAATAGGGCTTTCGCTAAACCAGGAGGGTTTGGGGGTTTTTTTTGGTGGTATTTTTTTATCTGTTTCACTCACTGTGCAGGCTCCAAGGTGCATAAAGTCATAACATTGCAAAATGCTAAACATTGACATCTCTTGCTGAATTCATTGAGAGTGCGTATTTCACAGCAGTTTTCAGCTCCCCAGGCAGCGGAGGGAAGCAGGACGTGGTGGCAGTCCAGACTTATCCTCCAAGCACAGAGGTGGCCTTCCGGGTCCAGCGAGGACAAAAATTTAGGATGAAGGCCTTGGTGCTTGGTCTGTTCAACGTCATCTTGTGCTACTGATGTCGGTGGGAAAAGGGTTATGCCTTGAGCGTATGCCTTTATCTGTGAGAAACTGAGGTGGCATCCTGCAGTGCCTGTCGCAGATTTGCAGTTATCCTTCTGGAAAGAGTTGACTTAAGTCAAGGTTTAATATGTGTGGATAAAATATGCCTGATTGCCTTAAGAGTGGCATAATCCTGTAAAGTAAAGCAGAAAACTTATGTGTAGTAAAATGGAAAACGGTATTCTTGAATGGCATGTGAGATTATAGAAACACCACTTGAAACGGGACTGCGGGAGGAGAGGTCTGAGGGGCTGTGGGGTGTTGAGGTGGGGGGGAACCTTGGGGAGGCCTTTTTACAAGACTGTCCATGAAATAATTCATGGTACTGAGAAGGCAGATGAGAAGTTTCGTTTTTATTTCTTAACCAAAACCAAATGGGTACTCAAGGACTAAAGAAGGGGGGGAAAGGGAAAATTAAAGTTAATTCCCTCTTCCCAACCCATTTCCCTTCTTTTCATATACAAAGTGTTGTACAGAGCAATCGGTAGATGCAGGGAATTAGGCAAGGTTGAAACACAGGTTGACGTTGGGAAGAATACGCAGACGATATGACATAATCCTGAAAAGACTGTGAAAAAAGCTTTTGCACCTAACAGGAGGATCAGATTTTCTAATGTCTGTCTTCTCTGGTGTCTCTTGCATCTTCGTCTAGAGCATTTGCTGCTGGAAGATGAGATGCTTTTCAATTCAAAGTTGTACATCTGAGCTCGTGTGACAACTTCTAAATCAAATTGTGGCCCTTATTGTTTGGGACCTGTGTAGTATTAAGTGGCTTTTATGAGAGCTTCCCAGTCTTGTTTCTCCACCGGGCCAATCTCAAGCGACTTTTAAAAAGATACCTAAACACTGAAACAAAATGTGTTTAATTAGCACATCCAACTGTAGTGAAACCAGGCTCAACTGGTCCTAGCTGTGTCATTTTTTTCCGCATGCAGCTGTGTTTGTTCAGGGGTCACTTGCTGTCTTTCATGATGCCATAAAAAAGCTGCCACCATTTTATGAGAACACATCTTTTAATTTCTTTCCCCCCACCCCCCCACCTTCCAACAAGAATCAAGTTATGGAACAGAATCTTGATGGACGCTACCTTTTGTGTAAAGGGAAAGTAAATAAGAAGGCAGGGGAGGGGGGTTGGGTTGGTGTTTGGTCTGGGTTTTGATTGTTTGTTGTTTTTTTTTTTTTCTGGAGGCATTCCAGCAGTATGGGGTTAAATTCCCCAATTACTTTGTAGGCAAAATTCTCCTTATAAGTGTTTGGAATTTTGACCAAGATGGGACTAAAAGATTTAGCCCTTGATTAGCTTTTTAGCAGTATTTGTTGAGGATTATAGCAGTCAGTGGGATTGCTCCAGATTTATTACTGTGAATGAGCAAAACTTAAGCAACTGGCCTTAAAACCAGCTTTCAGCTTTGCACATGAATTAGAAGAGATAAGTCAGCTCAAGTAACAAACAGCTTCGGGATGCACTGTTATTATCTAGGGCAGTTCCCTGCAAACCTTCCTGCACCTATTACCCATTTTACTGCATAGAGACGCCTGTCCTCTGCTCTCAGGGAAGGGTATGGTAGGTTCCACCTGATTTGGCTTTCGGAAGAGGGCACTAAAGTAAGTTTGTTTCTCTCCAGGATGGTGGAATACTGCCAAGTTATTATATTGCCCCATGAGGTTTATGTTTGATAATCCTGCTAAGTCCACATAGGTGTTTTGGAAATATAATTAATTTCTTGCTATGGAACGTGACCGATGTGATACAGCCATTTATTGTCCTTAACAAGTGATGTGAGGCAATTTGCAGCTGCTGCAGGCATCAACAGAGTCATTGGCAGTGCTTTAAGTGGAAAAGGGAAGGTGAAGTATTGCCTAGTGTTACAGAACACAAAACTTAAATACTTGTAGCTACCTAATATTTTGGTCCTAAATGTGAAAGAGTACAGGAAGAAGTAACAATGTAATTTAGTTTTGTTAGATGCTTTATTTTAAAAATGTTAGGCAGGTTTTTTCTAGCTGTTAAGGTTGTTCTGGCAGACTAGTATTCATCAAGACTGTGGGCTTTCTTTTAAGGGAAGCAAAGATCTCTTGCTGACAGGCATTTCTCCCAAGAGCTTACAGTCACCTTGGGGGTCAGGTGCTCAGAGTCCCAGACGGATATAACTGAAGCCAAGTATTAATTGGGGGGGGGAGAAATTACTACATTTTCCTTTAAGGATCTATTGCCCAGATCTCTTCTGAAAAACCTAAATTCACTCCAGTGCCAAAATTGAAACAAAATGGATAAAACTGTTGCTGTTCTTGTGCCCCTGTATTGTCATCTCTGAGCAAGTCAAATACTAGCAGCCTTTGCCATCTTCTTTAATGCAGCATTTAAATGCCAGTCAATTTCCTACAAATATCAGCATTCTTTGTTTACCAAAAAAAAGGGAAGTCTTCAACCGCTGGATGTTCATAGCCTCTAATTTTGGACCTGAAAAGAAGGAACACTTTGGCTTTGATATTTTTCTACATTCTTGCCAGAAAGGTATGGGTTTTTTGTATTAAAAGAAAAAAACAAACAAACCACCAACCCAGGGTGGTCTTGCTTCTTCAGTCCTGAAACAACCATGTTGCAATTCTTAAATGCAGGTAAAGACATATTCTCGTGTAATTATAATGATGATTTAAAAAAAAAATTACAAAATTGTTATAAACAAAGATTCCAATTGATAATTTTGATGATCATGCTTCCCAGACTTCCGCAACAGCGCTGGCAACTGCTTATGTAGAGAAGTAATATGAGCAAAGCATTATATACATTCAGTATCTTCAAAAATCCAGTCTCCGTTTTCTACTCCAGATCCTCTGTATTCTCTTGTCATTCTGCTTCTGTTTCAGGGCTGATAAAGAGAAAAAACTTTATCTCTTCAGTCCCCCTCCTGATTCACACATTCCCATGTTGCCTGGCCCTTCTTGTTTGCTTGCTTTCTTCCTTGCTCTCCTGGCTATAGTCTCCGAAAGTAGCTCGCATTTCCTCTCCTGCCACTGTTATGTAGCACCAGCCACTAATGGCTACAGATACGCTGCCTGCTGCTTGCTTCCAACTGGTTTTGCAGCCCTCCAGGCTATCGTTTGGAATGAGGAGCCCCGTCTCTGTCAAAACCACAAGAAATGGGGGAAGCTTTTTGCAGGCTGCCAACAACTGTTTCATGGACCTGCTGACCTGATGCTGATGCCCTCTTTGATTCATAGAGTGACCAGTAATGGCCATATCCCCCTTCCCCCCTGTGTCTCCAGAGAAGGGTAGGGGGAGGAAAGTACTCGGATTACCTTCGTTTCAGCTTTGTATTTTATTTTGCTATTTCAGTGTCTGGCCCAACTTTTATAGAGCGCTTCTGCAGGAGCTGTTCAGGTCTCTTCTTCTGTGGCCTTTGAAGCATTACCCACAATTATAAACAACTACATGTGTCTACTTGTTTTCTCCAGGTTGGATGTTTTGCTGTGAAGGAGAAGGGATGCTATTAGCTTGTTTATTGTGTGTTTGATGGGCATTATTTTCTGATCTGACCTTAGAAGAGTGTTTAGCCTTGTCTTGTACAGCAGTGCTGGCTCTAAAATGGTATTTGAGTGTGTGGAAAAACTGCTGTCTGGGTAATAATGTTCATCTGATATGCAATATGAAGATATGGCATGGAATAATCACATCATGTTTAGGTAGGATACTTGGTTTATATGTTGTAGTACACAGGATCAGTCAGCTGCCTACGGCTGAATAAACAAGAGCTAGGCTTCAAAATGCTTTAAATAAGCTATTTGAAAAGAGTTTGGGGAGTTACCATTAGCCTTGGTAGGTACTGTGGCCACTGGGCAGCCTGCTCAGGGCTGAGATGGTCAGAAACAAGCTCGCTGCCAGCGTGCTGGTTTGGGGAGCAGCAGGAGCTGGTGATCCCACGCAGAGGCCGACTGTGTTGGCCTCAGCAGGCTAATGAGCTTATCTTGGTGCAGTGTGGCGCTGTTTGGTGCAGATGGTTGTAAGCTTTCTGCACCCCTTGTGCTGTAGATAGGTTTTTGTGGTCTGGGGGTCGGTTCTGCTCGGGGAGCCTGCTCTTCATATGCCCTGCGCTTTTTTGTTTGCCCTACACCAGCCAAACCTGGCCGGTGTAGTACCATTAAACATTTCTGGGGCATTAAGTAGGCTGGGCTGCACCAGCTTAGCTCTCCCCACCTTCAGCAGAGCTCGGACCGGGCTGTGGCTAAGTGCAGCCTCCATAAGCTCATGCTGCTGGCTTCAAGGTGGGGTTGAGGTCATGGGAAGGAGAATGCAACTCTGCCTCACCAGCCTTTTGTGGGGTGGTGGTGGTAGTGGTGTCAGGACCTCAGTAGCACCCTTCTTCCCTTTTCTACTTCCTTTAGAAACCAGGATTCCCTTTTTTTAACTTCCTTTAGAGGTCAGGATTTTAGACATCACCCCTATGCTTTTTGTTCTTCCTTTTCTTTCCCTTTTCCCATCAGTGAGGTGCATGTGTCCTGTAGGTGACTTGATTTGGGCTAAGGAATTCAAAGGAATCATGATGAAAGGAAGGCATAGCACCCTCCTGCCTGAGACTACAGAGCGTCTTGCTCTGCCTGCTCCCACTTTTAGGATGTCCTTGTCTACCCATCTGATCTATTCAAACAGCTAAATAAAGCTTTAAAAGCCTTCCACAGGTACTTAAAAGCACCATGTACTTAAAAGCTATGTACTTACGAGAATTGCTTTACATTTAAAAAAACCCCACCCGCCTTGAAGGAAATTGTTTTGGAGCATGAAGAATCTGTTGTATCTTCTGAGATGACTGAGTTGTATTTGGGGAGTTGGGGCACTTCTGCATCACGGTTGTATTTGGGGACAAAAGCTTAGGACAAATGTCTGGTATTTTGTTGAAGGCAAACGTGTTAGTAGTCATAAAGGTGAGGCAGAGACGACTGCCTGCGTAATACGTTTGATATAGCTAGACAGGAGAGAACCAAGGCTCGCAATGGGATCCAGTGTGCTGGTGTGTTATCCTGAGAGATAACACTGGGAAAGGCAATTCTTCCCTGGTCCAGTTCCCCTGTGAGTAACACCACAAGTTAGACATCTATGGGAGGCTAGTAACTTCTCCTGTTTTACCTGGGATTGCACCGTGGCGGGCAGCCGATGGATGGTAAAAGAATGAGATATGTCCTGGTGATGCTGTACAAGTGCACACACACACAATAAACTCAGCTTTGTTCTTTTTTCCTGAATGTCCTTGCAGTGATAGATATGCTGTTGAACATGAAGCTGTGGACGTAAACGTTACCCGTTCTTGCTCAAGGGAAAGGGTGGTTAATGAACCGTTAATAAGGCTGAGAAAATTCATTCTCAGAACTGACATAAGACAGCAAATATGTGATGTTGCCTGGTCATTTGAACTCCGTTTGCTTCTTCATTTGTGTTACAGGCATTCAGACAAGGTTTTTCATTTTGCAATATACTAATATTTTCAAAGCTTTTGTGTTAATTGAACGTAACATCCAATACCAGTATTTCTAATTCTACCTGTGTATTTTTAAATATTAAAAAATGGTTAGTTTAGTATGTGTGCACCCTTCATGAATCAGAATTACATTAATGCTATTTTCTATCTTCTATTTCAGAGTTAACGCTGTATCACCACAGAGAGCAGCAATGGGAGTGTGCAGTTTTCTATTGAAAAGTTCTCTCAAGAGCTCATGATTTTTTTCCATCTCTCCTCTTAACATTTCTACTACTCCGCAGACATGGCTCACCACGCGAGGCCTTCCAGATTAGTCAAAAAGGAAGAGTTAGGCAAAAGGAAATCTAACCAGGGCAAAAAGAAATCTAGCCAAGTGAGAAAGAAAACCACAAAGACTTCCACAAAAGCTGTTAGTTCTGGAAAAGGCAAAAAGCCAGCACAAGAAAAAGATGTTAAGAAAAAACAGCAAGAAAAGAAACCAATCATGAGCTCTTCAGGTAGACTTCTCAGGAGCAGTGTTACCAGAACCTTGTCTGGAGCATCTTGGGTGAGTTTGGAGAAAGCTGACAATATTCTCTTTCATAACCAGGATTCTTTCAACATCAATGGCTTTACAATGTCTCTCCGTAACCGATCATTCTCCCGTAGATTGTCCCAAACTCCAACAATTGCAAAACCCAGGAAAGCTGCAGCACAAAAAAGGCTAGAAACAAAGGAAAAACACGAACAAGAGGCCCTGGTAGTAGTAGAAGAAAAAAATAATGTTGAAGCAGGCAAAAGAGGTTTGAAACAAGATTTAGCACAAAATGAGTTAGCTCCTCTGCCTGTAGCAGAAGCTCCATGTAGTGTAGGCGAAGAGCCTGCTACCACATGTGCCAGTCAAGACAAAGAGGTAGAAATACCTGAAACAAATGACTCCATTCCAAGCAGTCAGGTAACAGATGACAACACGGAAGTGTTAGAGGTGAAATGCAAGCATGAAGACCTGCCCTGTGAGCAGACACCCAGCGATCTCAATACGGGTAGTTCAGCTGAAGCATTTGTTGAAGATGCTGCACTTGTGCTTCCGTCTTCTCCTTCTGACTCTGTAATCAACCCTGAATCAAACTCGAAGGTGTGTGCAGAGACTCCCTTCGATCTGGTGCCTAACAGTGAAGAACCTGACTCCAGTTCTGTCGATACCTCAGACCTCAGCTCAGCAGTACTGTTAGACGAGTCGGTCCCACTTGCCAAATCCCACATCGAAGCGGAGTCGGACCTGGTGCTGCCTAGTGAAGAACAAGACTCAAATTCTGCACCTATAGTTACCTCTGAGTTTAACTCACAAGAACATTTTTTAGAAGATGCAAGCTCACTTGCAGAGTCCTGCTTGAAGGCAGGCTGGGATTTAGAGTCTGAGAATAAAGATGTTGGTTCAAATTCCAGCTCTGTAGCTGCCATTGAATCAAATTCGCATTTACATTTTGAAGATGCCAGCTCACTTACAGAATCCCACATGAAACTGGTTGTGGATTTTGTACCTGTTCACAAAGAACTTGGCTTAAATTCGGATTTGAGCTGTACAAGAGAGAATTCAGAATCTGACTCAAAAACCATATTTACAGTATGTGAACCAGTTTCCGATACCTCTTTAAACAATATTGAAGTGGAGGACATTGAACAGCTTGTTAGATGTATCGATGCAGAGACATTAATTTTGAATTCAGGTTATGTCCCCACTTTATCTCCAGATTTAGAAAAAAGCACGGTCAATAAAATCTCTGGTGAAAGCTCTGGACAATTCTCTGAAGGTTTTGTTTCGGAGTTGCCTTCAAGCATGGAAATCTCTGCTCTTGCCTCAGAAAAAGCCATAAATGCAGATTTGCCAGCTGACTCAAGACTGCAGCATAATGATTATTCATCACAGCTGGGAAGTGTCGGAGTAAGCTTGAATTTGGTTCAGGACAACGTGAGCGACAGCACTGAAGTGGTTGAGGCCTCAGGGCCATCCTCTCTTAAAAATCCAGCTGGTGATTACCCTGTTCCATATTCATCTCTGCTCCCTATGCTAGAGAAAAAGAAACGAAGGCGTTGTGGAGTCTGTGAGCCCTGTCTGCGGAAAACAAATTGTGAAGAATGCAGCTGTTGCAGGAAACGCAAAACTAGTCACCGGATATGTAAAAAGAGAAAATGTGAAGAACTGAAAAAGCCACCACCACCAATCACGCTACCTTTTGAGGTAAGCCAAAGAAGTTGCAAATTAAGTCACTCTTGTGAGGCTTGAGGTACATCTTAAAATTCTGCAAAGGGAAATGCTGGTCACTGTACAGCCTTAGAGAGCTTAGCGTTACTGTGGGAGCTAACAGGTTGTACAGTAACTTTCTCTTGTCATCTATAGAGGTGTAGATTAAAGTGAAAAGGAGTTATTCTTGTTGCTGCAGTGTAAATGCATAAAATCAGAGGTAAGTATGGCTTTACCTCTGTGTTCCAGATATTGGCATATTGGCCAAAACAGTGAATTAATTGAGGGCATGAAGAGATGAGAAAGATTTAAGTGGAAAATGTGGGGAGGGGGGAGAGTGATGGTAGTCTTAGGAGACTGTGAATTATTAGGGAGAGTGTCTGTATTTCAAAATACTTAAGGCTAAAAAGCAAAGGAAGGCAGGCTGTTTGCTCGTTAATTAAAATAATTTACTTGTGATGATGGATTTGGTGGAAGTAAATTTATAAACTTCAGCACCAAATTGTAGCTGCGTTTTCCCCTTTCACATCTCTCTGCCTTTCTAATTGTCTATTCTTCTGTTTCTCTCCTTTCACTTCTCCTGCCTGTCTCCCTTTGTCTTTTACCTCATCCCCTATACATACTTTCTTTTTCTGTGTTTCTTACTCATTTTCCTGATCCATCAGCCTTTTATGACCCAGGTCCTTACTTTTGGAACAAAGAGGAGGGGAAAAGACAGTCTGTATTCCCCTGTGATAACAGCACTGACCTTCTGAGAGATTTCAGTCCAAGATCAGGCTTTAAATCAGGTAAGTAGGGAGTTGAACATAGATTTCCCACATCCCAACTGAATTCCCTGACCTCTGAGCTGCAGAGTTAGCCTCTGCGCCGCTGTGTCCTGCTGGAAGTGTTCTGCTTCGTATGATCCAATGGTACCTGAGCCACGGAGGGGGAGATGCTGTCTCGGTGGTTAAATCACTGGGACATTTGCCTTGGGATGTGGGAAACTGAGGTTCAAGTCTCTGCACCAGTGTGTACTCTGAGTGGAGCAGTTCACACTGGGGAGAATGCACCTGCAAAGCCTTTCTCAATAGCAATTTCGTTAAAATGGTGTGTTCTTACAGCAGGTAGAAATTCCTGTCAGCTCTGGAGATCTCAGGAGACCTCCTGTTTTCACTGCTCTGTCCTGTGCTTACCAGGGTTTACAGAGAAGTCCATTCTGGTTTTTAAGGTAGGCAAGCAGAAAGAAAAGACCTGTAGCAGCGAGGGGATATGATATATTCCCCTTTGTGGGGGAAGTATATTTTAAGTTATAATGTTAAGGGAAGTAGGTTTAAACAGCTTGGCTCAGAGTTCATTCAAAAACCTCTTTGTGTCTCAACTGCTCCTAAACGCTCCTTAAAAAAAAAATAAAAAAATTGAGGGGAGGGACAGCTGTAATGTAAGATACATATTAAAAGAATAAAGGTGGTAGAGACTGATCCTGACTTTCTACAACAAAAGAGTAGTGACATTACGTCCTTTTGTATATTTAGTCGGTGGGATTGAAGAAGATCATGGGAGAGAATTGGTGGAGTTGAGGTAGGAAGTGATCTAAAAGCCATGTTTTAAAAAGGGTTTTGGCAGGGTGGGTGAAAGGAAGCACTCCAGCTTTTCTGTCAACCTTTGTTTTCCAGGCTAAACATACTTCTTTCCTTGTTGCTCAGGCTGACCTTCTTGCAGATTAGCTTTGCCCCTTCACCTTTGTCCTCTCTGGGCACTCCTTTTGCTTTCTTTGAGAGATTCCTTGTTTTTATTCTTTTCCCTGGCAGCTTTTTTTTGGTGCGCTTTTATTTTATTAAACTGGTCGCATTTTGTACAATGCATTTAGAGCTGCACCAGAGGCCTCCTTCATTTCTTGTTAAATTTCATATGAAGTTTCAGAGTACTGCATGGAGGAAATTAAGTATTCCTGACATTTAAGAACACGTCAGGTATTTTCTTATAAAATGGTATTTGAACGCAACCTGGTGCCTTTTCAGATATTCCTAGAAGCAAGCCTTGCCTCGTTTTGTAATCTCTAGAAACCGTGCTCTGAGAAAATGAAAGAGGGAAGTATTTCTACAATGTAGATATGTTAGGAGAGCTCTTTAAAGATGTTGAGATACAGGGGGAGGTGTTGGGGGATGGGAAACACCATATCACTCTGTTCAGCAGCTATCCTTTAGATAAGATTGTAGCACTCTGGAAGGGAATCCCATTGTGTTTTCCCAAACTGGTAGGACTGAGACTGCAACAGCTGGGACTTCTGTGACAGTAATGTGTTTCAAATAGAGGGCAGCTGGGGAAAAACCAAAACTGTAGGTCTCTGTCCATGGTATAGAAAGCGAACATAATAATTAAGAGAAATGAGGTTGGCTTCAGTGCATTCCTTGTTCGGAAGAGTCATGCATCTCTCTCTCATGTTGGTGGAATGTAAGCATTTTTTGGACGTGATTCACTGGGAGGAGGGTGTAAGGGATAGACGTGCTCTGCATGAGCATAGTTTAAACATTGGTGTTTTGCCTTAAAGGGAATTATCTTTTCTCATTCGAGCTACACAATGCAAAAGTCACAATGAAGTCAATGAGAGTGCTGTACATTAAATGGCTGTAGGATAGCCAGTGCAGGGGTTGGCAGTCCATGCACACTGTTTGAAAAAGAAAAAGTGTTGGTTTTCCTTAAGAACTTATGTGGATTTACAGTTATAGGGAGTAAGGCCTGGCTGGTAGGAGCTGTGAATGTAGACTGAAGTGCATATTCCAACACACATGCCCATGTGTGCACAAGCATTCAACCCTCAGAGAGTATTGGTTGCATATTTGGAGCTGGTATTAGTCATGTTACTGTTATTTTCATTAATTCACACATAATCCAGATAAAGATTTGAAAACTATATTGGACTTGAAAAATATCACTTAAAAATAACATCCACATAAACCTTCAGTGATACTTTACCTTGCTGAATGTAATGGGTTTTGCAGGGATGTGACATCATGAAAGTCTGGATAAAACATTGTGGGCTCTAGTTCACAGCCCCTGTGTGTAGCAATATTGTTATATGTAATGCCCCTCTTCCTGAGGGATTCACACCGTGGCTGCTTGGTTAGGAGTTGGTAAAGAAAAACTCTGAAATATATAGGGGAAAAGTTTTTTTGCTTACTGCATTTTTTGAAGAGCAGCCTGGTAAATAAAAAAAAATGTAAGCCAGCCTTGAAAAGAAGAGGAAAAAGGCTTTATATTGGGTTATTGTCCCTCTCAGAATGAGTAATGCAGGAATGCTTCACAGTGAAAAGAGCGTTTGACAAGTTTACACACATGAGAGTGTGATGCTTCCACATTTTTGCCTTGTCTTTCCAAGACTGCTGTTTTCTGAAATAGTATAGCAGCTACTGAAGGCTATTTCACAGCTATTTTCTACCAAAAAACGTATTTCATTTCAAGAAGCGGTCTGCTTTGCTGCCACTGCATCATCACGTGTGTTGAGGCTGTCGGGACGCGTTGCGATGTGGGGCGAGGATTTCATAGGCTTCAAAACCAGTACGTAGATAGGGAAGTTGGTCCATCATTTATTTTCCTTTCTCCTTGGAGAAAGGATTCCCGTTTTGCGCAGGTGGGTGTAGCAGCACACGCTCGGGATGAAAACGCTGCCTTCTGGGTGCTCCCCGTCATCGATCGAGCTGACCATGGTGCATGGTAGTTGTACTGTGTGTGTGCTGAGCTCTGGCGGGGCGGGTGGACTTGGCTCTCCTCTGGCTCCCAGCTGGCCCGTGCTCTCCTGGGCGTAGCTGTCGCCCTGGCCCGGGAAGGTGCCAAGCTGAGTGGCTGCAGTTACCGAGGTGAACTTGCAGGGTTTCATAACACGCCACCGGAGCTCCTCTTGCCCAAAAAGGCCATAAACATACAGGGTTGCTGCAGAGCTGCCGCAAAACCGGCAGCTGTGGGGAGCCCTCTTCTAGAAAGGCTGCTTTCTGCAGGGCTTGCTGACGTGCTTACGTTTTAAGATCCTGCCTGGGTAGGGAGCCCTGTTGGGCTGAAAGCATCTGTCGGGGAGAGCTTTAGGTTGTGTTGGGTAACGGATCATGTTAGATTTAGCGGGACCTGGAGTCAACAAACTGGAAAAAAAAAAAAAAAAATCAGGTCACCGAGTGTAAGTTCACTGGGTCGACCAAGGTGTCTTGAGACGTCTTATTTAATAGCTGTAATCTGAGTAACACGGAAATATTAAATGACAATAAGGGCCTGCTTGCTTGTGGGTTTTTAACATGCTGCTGAAAACCCAGACATATTTAAAAAGGATGCTGCAATTAGAGTTGGTTGGGAACTTTCCAGTAAGCCATTCCTTGAATGGAAAATGCTGATTTAATGGGAAGCTTTCACAGCTACTATCTGTCTGGATGCAACTATTTTGGGGGGAAAGTTTCTCAAGGTTCCAAATGAAATTTCTGCTTAAAACTTAAAAAGAGAGAGAATTATTAGAACAGCTTGGTGGTTAGGGCTCTTTGCCTAATGCAGACCAGGGGCTTGAACTTTGGTCTCCCACATCCCATCTGTCTCTTCTTGAATTTTTGAAAGGTTTGCTCTGCTTTGGAACACAACCAAGTGTCGAAATCTTGAAAAAATAAAAGCAAAATGGAATACTTGTTTTCTAGCCAGACCTAGTTATAATCAACAAATTTAGACTCTGTGGTATTTATTTTACAATAGACTCCAGCAATATTTAAGCCAGTTAAATTTTAAAGTGAGTGCACATAGAAACACTCCCCTCGAATACGATACTTGAGAGTTTTGTAAGGGGATAGCACGTGGGCTAGAAGAGTTTGGTAACATGTGTGGCAAAGATGAGCAAAGCTGTGTACAGCCTATCCCGCGGATGCAGGGCAGGGAGTTGGAGTAGCGCGGTTTACTCTTATGTTACGCACTCATGCTCCGTGGGTGTGTAAAATAGTTGCAACTCACACTTCTTTGCCATCCTCTGTGATCCTGGACTATAATGCAGCCTAACTTACAGGGAAATGGGTTAGTTTGGGGTCTGGTTGTTTTCAGATGTGTTTAAAACGTTGCCTCTTCACTGCTCCTTATTTGCTGTGCCAGTTCTTGCAGCTTTTACAGCGAAATTTTTATTTGAAGAGGTTTCTTTCCTTCCTTGTGTATGAGGACCCATCCTAACAGGAGGGGAAACTGCCTGACTAACAAGGAAACCTGAAACTACCGCCTAAGTGCTGTCAGTGCATGCAACAAATTGGGGACTAAATCAGAATACTGGGTCTTAGGTTTCTAAGCAAACAAAATAAATACATTTTTTAATATTTTTTTTTCTGGACCGCAAAGCATCTTAGCCAAAACTGCGAAGAAGAATCAGAACACCGAGTTGTATGTACCTCTCTTGCCTTTGTTATGCTTCAAGACCCTTGTAGACGTGCGTTATTTTGGGAAAACGTTACAAATCAGTACTTTTATTTTACCTGATCCTAAATCCTATTTAATATAGTGCTCTGGTGCAACAAACGAGGAGCTTAAATACAAGGTAGCATCAGACAACAAAAAGGGGCAACAGTTTTCTCTGACTTAATGGATAAAGTTGCAGAATGAGTTATGTGTTCACATCTGAGCATTTGCAGTACTTGGCTGATCCGCACCAATAAGCGGTCAGGAATTACGCTTGTAATTTAGCAGTAGATAAAGAAAACAGTTTCGAATTGCAGTCTGTAGCTGCTGAAAAGGTGTTCTTGCAGGTTTTTCATGTGGAGTGCATAAATCCGTGGCCTATTTTCTGGTTTAGATGTCAACTGCAAATTGTTTCAGTAAATGCTTCAGTGATTAGGGGTGTGTTAGATACGTTGTTATTTGTTTGTTGTCCATGGTTAGCAAGCGTCTGCCTGATACATGAGGGCTCGGTGTGAAAACTTGTGGTAGGGGTGTGGCCCTTCCATCCTCCTTCCATCCGGCTGAATGTTTTAGGCAGGTGGAGACGACGGAAAACACTTGCATTTTATGTTTAGATGGTGGCCTCTTCACACTGTAATCTGTTTGCAGCAGATACCTTCTGTTAGATGCTGTAGGAATAGATGAAGATGGAGCCTTATCTTGCGGCGGGGCCGCGTTGGGTTTGCAGGCAGCAATCTACGGCGGGCGGGCGGGCAGGGTCCGTGCGAGCCTGTTGGTGGTTGAGTCCGGTGGGTGCTGGGCTCCCGGTCCCGGGAGGAGTTTTTGGATGGGGCCGGTACCGCGCAGCGGTTCCCTCGGCTCGGGGCAGCTGGCGAAGGCGAGGCCCTCGGCTGCGGCTTCCTCCAGGTGAGCGGCGATTTCCACTCTTTCCCAGGATGAGCCGGGGCGCATGAGGCGGCGTTACCGGCGGAGCCCGACCGGGCGCTCGCCCCACGACCGCCGCTGGCACCCACGGGGCCCACGGGTGGGTGCCCTGCTTGCCGGCAGGGAGGGTGTCTGGCCCTGCCTAACGCTTTGCCTGCCGCCCGCCCGGTGCCTGCCTGCCTGCCTGCCTGCGCGCGCACACGCGCGTGTGTGGGCGGGTGCGCGCACGTGTGCATCTCCGCGGGTGCGCGGCGGCACGCGTGCATGCGTGCGGGTGCACCGAGGCCGTGTCCTCGCCTGACCCTGCGTGCGGCAGCCCTTGCAGAGCCGAAAGGCCCCGGGACCCGCTGCCCGGGTGGGTGCCCCCCCGCCCCGCCCCGCCCCTCCCCTAGACACGCACACCCACCCCCACCCTCCGCCGCCCGGGCCGCGCGCGCGGCGGCGCCGGCTCCGCATCCGCACGCGCGGGGAGTCCGTGCCGCCTCTTGCGGGCGGCCGCGGCGGCGCCCGCCCCGGAGACCCGTTGTTTGGGCCGGGCCGGCGCGAGCGCGGGCGGTGGCCGGGGCGGGGGG
>JAVKLA010000093.1:3027556-3051143 GCA_034782735.1 Sagittarius serpentarius
AGGGCGCCGCTGCGGCAGGAAGCAAGATGGCCGCCTCGTGGGCGCCGCTGTGAGGAATGCGGGGCACCAGCGAGGCCGGCTGCAGGGGGGCGGCGGGGCCTCTCCCCTCGGCCGTCTCCGGCGTCGCCGTGTGTCGGGGTGGCGGTGGAGGGGCCGCGTAGAGCCTCCGTCAGCCCTCTAAAGTGCCGCATGTAAAGCATTCTGGGTATTTAAGAAATATTGCAGTTTGATAATAAAATCGGAGGCGTCTGCCTTTGTGACCACAACTTATTCTGCAATTTGATGTTTTTTTAGGTTCTAACTGAAAACAAAAGACCTCAGAGGAGGAAGCAAAGAGTTTTAAAGGTAACTGATGATTGCTTTAATATTTATCCCCTCCCATTTTAAGCAGCATTTTCTTGTCATACAGATCAGGAAACCAAAGGGTTAACTTCTGGGAAGAGGCGCTTTCCAGCTATTCAGGAGATTAGCTAATTTTAAAAGCACAGAACATGGTCTTTTTTCTTTTTTTTTTTTCTTTTTTTTTTCCTCTTTCTCTCCAGCATGTTCTATGCATATTTGAATCTTTCTGCACAAGTCTGCAGACCCAAAGTTTGCTTTCCATTGCACTGAAGATTCACTTTAATTTTCTGTATTCCTAGTTTCATACTTCCAAAGGTAACAGTTGAATATCGGTGGGGTTTTCAGTATACAGATTTTATGGCATCTGAAATTTAATGTGAGGAGCCAATGTTATAATGCAAACCAAATTAACAAAAGTGGAAGTTTTTATGCTTGTGATACTGTAGTTTTGATTTCCTTTTTTCTTTAAACTTTAGAACACCTCAAGTGAAACTGAAAATTCTGTAAACTTGCAACAGCCTTCAGTTTCACATGGTAACATGTTTCTTCAAGATTTTTAAGATGGCTATCCTTCATGATGACAAGATTGAGATTGGTGTTTCAAATGAAAATGTTTTAGGTTTTACAACAAAATACTGGCTTGCGCCTTGCTACACTCATGGCTAATGTTGTTAAAAGAAAGTAACAGGTAGCACATCAATATTTCATCTTTGCTTGTCTTGAGAATATTTTGAATAGAAATAAATCATTAATTCTGGTGTTGCAAACTAACATGTTGGAGGATGGATGGTGCAAGTAAGATGGACGGTATGTGCAAGATGAAGCTAAGGAAAATGAGAACAAAAATGTGTTGTTAAACTTACTTTGTAGACCTATTCTCTTATACCAACTAAACGTAATGTAAGATAGTTTAGTATTGTTTCAGTACATTAAAATTTCAGAAGTTATTGGACATAGTGGTTTTGATAAATGCTGAATGTCTGTAGTGTAATTTTATTTGAAAACATCTCAATTTCTTATCAGTTTTGTCATGACTGTCACACATTACAGAAACTTGCTTAAAGGAGTTCTAATTTTGTAAGACAAAGCAAAGTTAGGAGTTAAGATTAAGCAAGGAACAAATAACCTTATTTGACTTGTGAGTAAGTAAGCAAGCCTCAAAGGTGTCTGTCTTTTCACGTGGGAGTAGCTGTGCAAACCACCTCCCTGTATGCTAACAGTAATTGTGATTGTACAACACTAGCAAGTGCTTTTTTTTCCCTTGCATTAAATAAACCAGTCCATTGAAAAATCAGCATTTCTCATTGTCACGGATGTGCTTTTAACTATTCAATTAATTAATTAAAAATTACCTCTGCTCTTGTAACACAGCACATAGGTGTAGTTAAAACTTCAGCATTTGTTCATTCTATGTTTTGTGCGGTTGATAGTAGCATGCAAAATAAGGACTGTTTGTAAATGAGTCATTCAGCTTTGTAACGTGTAACTGGTATGAAACCTGTTCTGTCAAAGTGTGAAAAATCTTTTTTTTTGGGTGATAGGCAGATAGGTTGTATTAGGCATCCGTCTACAGTAGGGGTTCGTAGTGGGTCTTCAGGTTTTTCTCTTTGGGTTCATTTAGCCGCTGTTTCTGATTCGATGGCAGCGCAGGTTGCTATGTAATATGATGCTGTCAGTCCTCTCCTTTCCAAAAAGTCTTCTGAAGAGTTTTTTTCCCTTGGCTCTTAAATGGAAAGGCTTGTCTGTTTTTTGTGTGTGTGCATAGTATCGTATGTTAGTCATTGGACTTGTGTTTATTTCTGGTTTGACTTTTCCTTTGCTGAACTGATTCTGCAGTGTTTCCCCTTTGGTTTTAGGTACTGTTCTTTGTGTCTTCTGGTATTTGTCTTTGTTTTGTGGTGCTGAAGTGTATTTCGTGAGAGTTGGTTCACTTGCATCCACCAAGTAAGGCATGCTACCCCTGAAGGCATCTCATGAAATGTCTAGGTTGAGGTTGGCGGTGTTTTTCTTTGGTTTTGGAGGGGAGGAGGGAGGTTGGTCATCTTAAGTTACGTTGCAGCTCTCTGTCAGCTGCAGTAAACTTAGAAAAAGCTACGTAATTTGCAGACTTCTTTACAAGGGCGTTTGTAGATATACAGCATTCTGGTATATGACTCTCTAACCTGGCTTCTGTTACTGGTGGGACTGCCACGTAAAGTGGTATTGTCGTAGCTACTGAATTATAACTTCAATGTTTGATTTAATGATTGGTAGTGATTGAGGGCATCTGACCAGTGACACTTTCAAAATTTTAAAACAGAATATTTCCTTTTTTTTTCTTTGCATTTTGCTTCAGATAGTATTGTAAACTTTCTTAAAGGAGGATTTGTAGTACTTTCTTCCAATAATACATGGAGTTAGTGTTTTCCTAATCCTCCTAAGTTTTTATAGATGCACATTTACTTAATTGGAGGGCTGGCGCTCTTTCTAATTGTACTTCTTAGGACCAACATATTTACAAATTCTTCTGTACTGGGTGAAAACAAGCAGTGCTTTCCTGTTGAAAAGAGGTTGGACAGATATAAACATTAAGACAAAAAGTGATGCATACTATTATACTATACCTTTCGTTTACTATTTATCATTTTCCATACTTGTGTTTTAATGCTCCTTACTGGATATTGGAAGAGTCATTTAGGAAATTCTTCTGTGCCATAAATACTGTACTAGATTCTTCATGTTTATTTTGAAAGAACATCTGAAATATTCATCACTTCTAGCAAGCAAATGCTCATTGAAGAAGGAGTCTTTGTGAGTTCATAGTAACGGATACTAAGGAAGGAATATACTCATGGTTTTTGTTACCGTTTATATTGTGGTTTTCCCCAGTTAAGCAGACACTTCTTTAATTTTATTCCTGATAATGGGAAGTCTATCTAGAAGGGATTAATACTTAAAAATTTATTTGCCTGCAGTTCAAAAGGCATATTGTACACCACGCTTCACGTACTGTCACTTTCCTTTTAGCCACTTAGCAGTGTTCTCACTCAATTTGGGCAGTGCAGTGCACATCCCCTTAACAGTGGGGAAATGTTTGCAGTCACATGCAAGTTTATTAACACAGAGCTCAGAAGAACGGGACAGCCGAACATGGCATCACGTTGCCAGGGAAATCTACACTTATCAAGTATAGACAGCTGTGGCACCAGTAAGGAAACCTCACGCAGATCAAGACACAGCTGGTGAAGAAGTACAGTCCGTGGTGTTTCTACTAGGTTCTGTGGAGCCAAGGCTACCATTGGGAGGACTGCAGATGTTTGCTGCGTTGATGGAGATTTAAAAAAAAGAAAAGAAAAAAAAAGGGGGGTTAGAGACAGTGGGAGAGATCCAGAATAATATATGCAGTGCTAAGTGAGTATTATAACTGCATGCACATTCTTTGTTCTCTGACTGATTCTGTTCGCGTGTTTATGCATAAACACCGTAATGGTAATCGTGTGCGCCAGAAAAGTGCGAACGATGCCTGCTAAACTCTGTAAAATCCGTTCAGTTTAAGCCAAGTCAAAAGCCAGAGATGACTCAGTATCTAGAACTTTTGGTTTGCTTATAAGCATCATATTAGGAACCAGTGAAAGTTTCATTTCCATCGAAGCTACAAATACATACTTGAGCACTCTCTTAATTTTTCTCCTGCACAGATACAAAGCATTGTCTGTCTTATCAAAAACAACTTTATTTTAAAGAGTTGGTTTGGCAGACTTGCTGTTGCCTTTTTTACAATGCAGTTTTAGTTTTGCTGCTTAAAGAAATTAAAAATACACTTTTTTGTCAAGCTCCTGTATGTGTTCAGAGTTAAGGAAAGTAACTGCTAACTGTTCATGATAATGGTTTGAGTGAGCATGGATTGAACAGACTTTGAACCTTTATTCTAAATTATGGTGCATGTTTTAGTGCAAAATAGCTACCAGAATATTTAGCTGGAAGAAATTAAATTTTATTACTTTTTTTCCCCTTTAAAATAAGATATGAGCAAGTCAATGGATGGAATTGCACTGCACTGGAATTTTACAGAGGAAGAAGAGAGAATGGTGTAATACAAGTTGGAAAGGATGTTGTCCAGAAAATACTTATCTTATTCTTTGTGTTTCTTGAAGGGACATTATCACCTTGGAATGTATTCCTTCAGTAAATGCCAATTAAAATTGTTCTGAGTACTGGTTGAAAGTGTCTGCCTGTTTCTTATGTGCCTTTTTTCTTCCCTGTTTTTGATGATAGGGAGAGCTTACTTTTGTTATGTGAGTGGCCTATGCTAATTAGTTAACTTTTGTTTTTAAAAATAAGATAAATAAGTAACTTAGCTGTTAATTAGGTTAAAAAAACCTAGATATTTTTTGAAAGAAATGTTCTAATTTTGACCTTTTTCAAGATGGTTGTGTGTATGTCTAAATGGGATTAAATTACTTTGCTCTTGTTAGGCTCATGGACCTTGCTAGATACGTGTCTGTCTAAATGGGATTAAATTTTTTTTTTTTGCTCTTGATAGGCTCATGCACCTCACTCGATGTGAGCAGGCACGATTATGCTTGTAATTTAGTAGTGCACTTCCATGTGCAGCCTTTCCAGCACTTCCATATGAAGGCACTCATGTGAACATACGAAGCACTCCCATATTTTGTTTGTACAGTACTGCTAAGATTACTCATGTATGTAGAAGTTTTTTGAATGGAGTCCTAACAAAGAAGGCCTTTGTAAATGGTCTGTAAATTATTAATCTTACTCTAGTAATTTTCTAATGCTTAATTTTTCCAGCCAGTTTCTGGGGGAGTTAAAGCCTGTTCCTTGTGGACTTTTTCCTGTGGCGCAAAGTGAGCGGGACAGGATGCAGAGATGCTCTCCTTCCCTTGCCCCCCCTGTTCCTGTAGAGCTCCCTCACTTCAGTGCTGCTCCTTCTCCCACCTCCTCCTCAGGACGCCTGCGTGGCTTGCTCAGCAGCACCATCATGCTACTCTTTGCCCCCACAACCCAGCTCACCAAAATGTTGAGGGAAGAAAGCGGCATTGTCCTTTGAGAGAAGGAGAGGGAGGTGTAGGGTTTTGTGTTTTCACTCCATTTGTTGCTGTAGCAGAGCAGTTGTGAGGGTAGCGCCGCTCCTCCTCTTCTCATGGGAACGGTGGAGGCAGAGGCGCAATGAGACTGGGAAGTGTTGAGTAAAGCCAGGCTGGACCTAGTGATTATGGTGGTTTTGGAGGGTTTTTGCATGCTTTGAATTGCTATTTATTTGTAGTTCTTGACTGTCACTCTGCGGTTTAGTGCAGTGCTGGGTCTTCTACTTTAGTGGATTTAGAGGTGGAGCTTCTTAAAAAGGTAGGAAATGTGTTTGTGATCAAAAAATGTCACAAAATAATCGGTAAAAGTAACATAATTTGTGGGAAGGAAGGAAAATGTACATGGGTAGATGAAGGTCAGTTGCATAGGTGTATTGATACATTGTTTAGGTATTCTTACTGAAGTTAGGCACTACAAAATAAACACTGGTTTCCTATTCCAGGTATGTTGTTTTGTTGATGTTATTTGTATTCACTACTGAATTATGAGCTTTACTGAATACTTGTACTTGCTGTATGTAATGTAGGCACTGAAATAATTGAGATGGCTTTGCAAATTCCAGAAATCTGTTGTCAATTTGCTGTTTGTCCATACACTTATAGATAGTAGTATCTAGAAAATGCCTTGAAAATGGGCACTACTTGTTTAGAATCCGATACCGTATTGGTAAGCAAGTTTGTTTATTGCTTTTTGTAACTGATGTGGGAGAAAAACAGTGAGAAGCCCCAAACTTACTTGAATGGCAGCAGATTTTCACTTCTGTGATTTTTTTTTTTTCTTTCTTTCTGCGATGTTATACTGAGATTTTTATATTTAGTGTTACTGAGTATGAGAAAGTTAATTTAGCAGATACTACTGCAGCAAACTTTCTCATTGACATTAGTAGGAGCCTTGCCTATGTAGAGAACAAAAGATTTAATTCCTGCTAAAATAAATTCCTAATTATAGGATTTTGTTTGGGAGGTAAGAAGGACCCATGCATTCTTATAAAGGTGTTTTCTTTTTTAAATGTCAAATACATGAACCTTAACCAGTATCAAGAAAAAAGAAAACAGGAATTACATATAAGGAACTAACAATAATTACTTTTCATTAACTTATATAAAATTAGTATATCGAATATATTTGGCTGTCCTTGTCCTTTTAGAATATTAGAATTTTTCAAGGCTGACTTAAAATTGAGTGGTTTATGTCTTGATGCTTGACTGTGAATTCCTTTCTCAGTCGGTGTTTTATTGGCATTGTCTGTATTGTATTATAATTTAACTGATGCTCTGTATAAAATTTGGCTCTACATTTAATTTTCCTAAAATAAAGGTTTTGCTGAACTTGTGAATAAGAGGGAAAATTTCAGTGTATATAAAAATGTAAAGCACGCACTTTTGTGACAGATGATCACTGTCCGAATTCTGCAACACAAACACCACTGTTGCAGTGTTGCCTCAGAACAACATTGGTGTTATTCCAGTATGTGAGTGAAAGTTAGTACTCCTGAAGGAGAAAGTGGAAGTTACATACAGTGTAAATTCCATTTTGAGCTTTATTTAAAACCATGGGTGTGATAGATCTGATTGAGACAGAAGAGAAACGTCATTTGCCCTTTTTTAGGCTTTTTTCCTCATGAGAATAAGCAAAACATAGATGCAAAATCCTGAATAGTGCTGCAGCCTTGTGGCTTGGTGGCTTAAGTGATCAGCATGACTATTTTTTTCTTTTATCTGAATTACCTTTAGCTGTTCCTCTGACATACCTGTCACTGACTTTTCTGTTGCTCAAGAGTATTAGTTCTTCCTTTTAGTCTTGTGGCCCCTCATCGGCTTTAAAACCAGGCTGGAATATACCCATCATCTAGATGTTTAAATTTGGAGACGACTTGCGTGTGACTTGTTGCAGTGTGTATTTGAGACCAGTGCTGATACTTCAGAGTGAGGGGAAAACAAGAGATATGTGTGTGAGGGCTGGTTAGCATTGTTAACTTGGGGTTTTGTGTGTCCTTAGCAGATCTGGTCTGAGAGTAGCTACTGGCATGTAGCAACTTGTAAATAATGGAATTGGTTGTACAACAGATGGTTAGACACTTAAAGTGGGCCCTAAATTGAGGAGCTGGGTATCTTCCCGGTTAGATTATAGGAATTGGAATGTGACCTTGTTACCTTAGCAGTGCGGATCTTTACTGAACTGAAACCCAAGGAAAATTATTAACTTGTATCAGTTTGGTTCACATATGGTAAACCCAGGCAAGATCTTTGTGATCACTTGTGCTGAGAGGTTGTGAGACTGTATCAATTTATTTGGATTAAGCATCATGTTTTAAAAATAGCTCAAAGAACTTGAATTTGAAAATTCCCATGGATTAAAAGTGCATCAAAACACCTAACAAGATGCTTAAAAGAGTCTTTACTCTTTCTCTGTCCCTCTGCAAAAATGTGCACCATAGTTCAAGGCCAGACTTCTCTGGCCTTAACTTGAAGACATTGAGTCTTGTTATACTTTTGTCTGCTAGAACAAGGAGCCTTCTGTTATCAGCTTTCTTTTCCACATAGACTTAGCTGCAGTTTGTGGCTTTTCAGTTTTCTTTTTCTTGCAGAGAGTGAGTAGAGGGTGAACTTGAGGCTTTCACTTCAAGATGTTTTGGTCCTTTGTCATTCTTATGGTCCTCCAAGCCCTCTCCAGCATATCAATGTCTTGCTTGAATTGGGTATGCCAGAACTGGACGCTTTATTCCACTAGCAGGTGCAAAAGTGCCCAGTGCAGTATAGAAACTAACCCATCTTTTCCTAATTATATTGTTATTTATGCACCCAAGAATCTCACTAACCCTTTCGGCCATAAAGTTGGAATAGGAGTTTCAATAGTTACTGCACAGTTGATTATTGACCATGTTCATGTCCTCCTTAAAGGCATTGCTTTCTAAGATAAAACCTGCATTTTGTAAGTACAGTCCCATGTCTTTGCTGGTAGATGCACAACTTCACCTTTAGCTGTATTGAAATTTGCTTGCAGCTGGCTTGCCAGTTAATTTAGGACGCATCATGTCTGATCTTTTAATTATTTGTTATTCTTCTACCAGTATTAATTTCACTGTTCTTTCAGATTGTTGCTAAAAAAATTATATATAGCTGTGATCTGTTCCCTGAAGACCCTGTTGCAAACACTGTGATGATTCTCCATTTACAGTTAAGGGCCAGGCAGTACTTTCTTAATGCTGTGGTGACAGTTTCATAAACGAGTAGACCACAAGAGACATTAGCTAGGACGGATAAATTCAAAGACTGAATTTCCTTCATCTCTGCTTTTGAGTTTAAGCACATTAGGGGGAAGGGTGTATTAGGGAATACATATTGCTGCTGATTGTATAATTTTTCTTTTGTGGCTTAATTGAGTGCTATATTTTCCAGAGCTGCCAGTGTCTCTTTGAGTGCTCCGTTTCAATCTTGAAGACAAACGACCGAGTAATTCAAAACACCAGTAAAAAACAAACCAAACCCAAAAACCAAACAAAACAAAAACCACCAAGCAAGATGCTTGTTTGTGTTTACTTCTGTGGCAGAGAAAGTACTGTAATGTTTGGGGTTTTTTTCTTTCTTAACATGTCCACTTCTTGAGTGCCTATGTAGGAGAATGGGGTGTCCTTCACTCTGTATTTTTTCTTGCTCCTGTTTGTAGCTTCCAGGGTTGATGGAAACAATAGTTTGAGTTTGTGACTGAGAGTGCCCGTTTCCAAGTAGTAATCCAATAAATACACTTCTCTGAGGGTCACCATTTGAAGCCTTTAGAGCCAGAATTATTAGTATCATGTAGTTTTTCATTTTGTTAGTAAGTGCATCCTTTAGAGTCTGATACTATAGATCTTCTTTGTAAGTGGTTTCACTGAAACTGTGACACAAGGTGGGCAGGAGGACTGTGGTAATGGTGTAGGAGAAAAAATGAAAAGAACAAAGCTGTAAAGACTTCAAGGCCATAATGTACTAATTCCTCATGGAAAGACAAGATAAGGAACTTCTCTGGTGGGAAAGCTACCTGGTGTTTGAAGAACATAGCAAAGAGGATATAAATGTAGATAAAATGGAGATGAGACTGAGAAGGAGAGAGCTAAGCTGTAGTTTGGAGAATGTTCTTTGCTGTTGCTACAGATACAAAAAAAAAAAATACACCGTCAACTACAGCAGGCTTCCCAGCTGTTGTAAGATCCAGTGCGAAATGGTACCTGCTGTGGTACTCAGGCTGGTGGCTTTGGGTGGATCTGATACTCAGAGGCAGGGGAGCTGGGAGTGAGTGGGATCCCTGCAGGAAAGCCCAGGTGTCCTGAGCAAACGCTGCCGCATGTCCCAGGTCAGGTCGCTTTCTTCGGATTTGCAGAACTCTTGTTCCCCTGAGTTTCCGTATAAACCAGCCTCTCTGCTAAAACTTGTCTACATCATTTTTCCAACAGTAGAGGTTATTTGCTTTGATTGCACTAGCTTCTAAAATGCGGAATTGCTACCTGTCCCTCAGTGCCATCTGTGAACGTTGTTCTCTTGAGGAACAAAACATCTTGTATATGCAGGCTGTGTTACATTATTAAAGGACCCCAACCTGTTTCTCTGCATGAAGATCTATAGAAAATGTGCCTTGCCTGAGCTGCTGTAGAAGCGAGTTATACTAAGAGACTGTTTCATGGCCATGGTAGTTATGCAGGTGTGGTGATAATTGCTTTATGCCTCTGGTGAGGTTCATGGGAATATGCCCCAGCTTGCAGCTTGGCCCCTACTCAGCTGTTCTCTCTCTGCTGGTGTAGCCTGCTCGGAAACCCTGCTCAGGCTGGAGCCTTGGGCAGCAACTTACAGCATGTTGCTATTGTCTGTTTTACAGTAGTCACACATGACGTAGTATGGTCTTAAATAGACGTTTGTCCTTAAATGTATTATCATATCTGCATTTATTTTGAAATGCAAAAAAAACTTGGCTATACTTAGAAGGTGGCCTATACTTTCCAGTGTCCTGCCTGACGTTCGTGTCTGTTCTGACCAGTACACGGCTTTCCACATGGCTCTCAGCATAAGCAACTGTTTCTCCACACCGGTGCTCTTTGTCTCCCTATCCCCTCTCCTGTCCATATCTCATCTCTTTATCCCTGTACGTTGGTCCTGTAGAGTGCAAGTCCTGGATTCCACTGAATTTCTGCATGTCCTGGGGAGAAGACGCTAGAAGGTAGGAATAAATTGCATAGGAGTAAATTGCTGCTGGTCTGCTGGCTGGTGCTTTCTTATATCTTGGTGAAGCAGCGACATCTGACAGTTGGACCATGAATAAAACACCCTGTTCGAATGTTAGATGAAGTGTGTTTGGTTTTTTCCCAAACGGTTTTTCTGAAAGAAAACTTCTGTTGTGGTATTTGAGCTCTGAGGAGCTGCCAGCTCTGTGCCAACGTGGAAGGGCATGTGGGGCAGGCTACGTGGCTGCAGACACCGCAGCAGGATCCAAACTTACCCATTGCACTGCAATGGAAAAGAGATGCAAAGTGCAAGCGCTTCTCACCCACTTGTCCTTTTATGTTGATGAATGTTGTGACCTTGGAAGAACTGCTGTTTGGGTCATCCTGGTTATTGGCACAAGCTAGGAGGTGCAATCATTTTTTGATATGTTGGGTACTGTATTCTCGTGGGGACCAGGGCAGAATCCTATAGGGAGGGCTAGTTACGGGGACTTGGCGTTGGGTATCATGTAACTTGTCACGACTTGCTCATAGAGCTATTTTATCAGTAGTTGATCTGGGCATCATCAGTTATTTCTGGTTTACGTGAGTAATTGTTTCTGGTTGTGGTCTTTAGTACAATATGTGTTGTTACCACCTATAGAGGTTAGAAGCAAGAGACATAAACCTATGGTCTGCACTCTGTTGTACAGAAGATGTGGAAATGTCTTTAGGGTGGCTTTAGCTTTGTATTTTGATGCGAATTGGTGAAGTCTTTGCATCTTGTGTTAAAAGAAAAGTTTAATATTAAAGTCTGACCCTTCTCAGAACGGTGAAATAATTTGCTGTAACTGGCTTTTCGTGTGTGCTGGAAGCATTAGCTCATGGAGTGAATTTTTTTTGTGTGTGTGTTTAAGAGAGAATACCTGGTTGAAGTTTAAGTAATACAGCAATGGCTACAGCAGACTGTACTCTATGGTTCGGGGCCTAATAGCACTACTACTGCAGAGTTTAAGCTTGAGCATGATTTGTTGGTGTGTTATGTCTCCAGACAGAGTAGTGCTCTTAATGAGGAAGAGAGGAAATTACTTTTATTGATCTGGTTTATTCTTCAGCTTTTCATTACACTTGTGTAAAAGACTTAGAAATCGGTCAGATCAGAGTTAATGTGCTTAACTTCCATGAATTTTAAGACTGTTATTTGGAATTGTGGTATCCTTGTCTGTAGTTTTCCCTACATTTTTTTTGAGTCCTGATTCAGGACTTGAAGATAGATTTCTCCTAGGTTATTCAGCTGCAAAAGGTTTTGCTGAGCTATTACTTTTGGTCTGCCAGACTTACACTGAGGAAAAGAATCAAATGAGCTCTGCCCCTGCTAATATGTCTGCCTTTCTTTTTATGTTGGGAAACAATAACTTCACATATTAAACAGAAAAGGCCACTGGAAAGTCTGGTAAGAGACGAAAGAAAAAGATATTTTTTAGGATTCACTGCAGTTCAGTAACAGAAGAGAAAAAGCAACATAGTGCTCAAAAGGAAGAGAGTTTTATTTAAAAGAAAATATATCTGATTTTATGATAATATTTATTCTTTGTGTGGAAAAATAAAATATGAACCAAATCATGCCAATGATATGATTCATCTGGTTCTTTTTTCTTCCTCATTGCATGTGGGCAGCTTCCAGTAATGTTAGTGGAAATTATGATGTATGAGGAATAATTTTATTTTAAAAGTAATCCCACTTTACTGCTGGGATCACTGGGGTCTTATGGGGACACAGCACTGCACCTGTGTACTATTAGCATATTAGGGAATATCCTGACTATTTTCGAACGTAGCCATGCTTTTTGGTCAGATGAAAGTATTTTATTGAGGAATGACACAGTTGAGAGAAGTGCGATGACTTTTTTGCACTTTGAGTGCTGTCAGTGGACTCTGTGTCAGATCTTATCACTGCTGACCATGGCTGAACCCTCCTCCTCCCCGTCACCTCTCATTGCTCTCAATTTACCAGACTTAGATTTTTTATTTTTTTTTTTTAATATGGTGAGTGACACCCTCTAAAAATGAAGGGATTACAAAAGTGTGTTGTCATGCTCAAAATGTGCAAATGCCGGGGAAATGTTTTAATCTATTTGCTTCTATCCCCTCAGCCTCCTAAGTCTCTAATTAAATAATTTTTTTATAACAATTTTACACGCTTGGGACAACTTTTGGACTGATAGAGATCTTAGATATACTTTTGCTGAAGAAAAAACAGAAACTTCATACCCTAATTCTTTCTGAGGTTAAATTAAGGTAATTGAAATTCAGCTTTTGCACAGGTAAAGAATTGTGGGTTTCTGCTTTTCCATGGTGGACTCTTAAAATATTTTCTGGTACAGTTGCGGAGGCCTGTGTCATGCATTTACCCCTGCTAACAAGAGAGCTGCTTAACTACTTTTGTGGATCCCTTAGAAATTGCTCAGTAATCCCATGGGTCTGTGGATCACTGATTGAAAATCACCAGGATCCAGAGGAGTTAAGGCTCACAGACCATTAGTCAGCATCTGTGTATAATGAAAAAACATTAAATAAGGTATCTTTCTTTCTTAATGTAGTTTCCATAGGTTTGACTTAGCACATCCTGCACCTATGCAGCTTTTACATAGCATTTCCATGAGAATTTATGATGCCTCTCATAATATCTACGGCATGCTACGGATTCCCAGTTCTGTTTTTTATCAATTGGGACCCAGTTGTGAGGTAAATGCCAGGCTTAAGGTGGAGCTGGGTCCGTATGCCTTGTTTTGCCTGGGGTTTTCTGGCAATTCCATCTCAATGGTTATGATTAATCAGAAATCTATTTTGCATTTGTTCTTCTGAGTTATTTTCTCAGAGAAGACCTTGCACTTTAGGTGGTATGACCACAAAACCATGTCTGATTTAACCAAATGTTTTATATTAAACTAGGTGCTATTTTCTGGGAACTGCTAAGATATACTGTGCCAACGTACGGTTGATTAACCAGTTGTGTTGCTTATATCTGATTTGAAAAGCAGTACTGGTTTTCTTGTTAAGTAGGGCTTAAGGCTACAGGTTATTTAAATAACTTTTAGATGTTACAATAAGATTAAGTACCAGCACTGTCTATTGTGACTTAAAATTATTTTTTAAAAGAAATTTTAATAAATACAGAAATAAAATTTCATTAATGTAATAAAAATTGGATTCCTGCCTTTATTGCTGTTTCTGCATGAGTTCCTGCCTTTTTTTTTTTTTTAAACTTAAATTGCATAACTCCTTACTTCATATCCACAGTAGTATCTTAAGGGCCATATACATATTCTTTCCAGGATACAGTATCTCTATCTAGATTTTGACATTGCTTCAACCACATAAATTGTATAATATCAGTGAAGATAAAGAATATATTTAATGAAATATTAGAATTTAGAGTTTACTAAAATACTGTTAAGGATAGCTTACACGAGAGACTGTTCAGAAACCTGGAAGTGACCATCTAAATACAGAAGCTAAACGCAGTTTTTTAGAGGGTAACTTTCAGGTGAGCTAACGTTAATTGGCTTACTGTCCATTTCAGCTTAGGTTTTGTCACTTGGTAAGGACTTGAAACTAAGCCTGAAAACTAGCCATTTTTGCTAGAATGTCCAACCAAGTGTTGTATCAGCTTATTGCCCTAGCCAAATTGGTATAATTATACCAAATTACTGCTAAATTTTCTGTGGTACAAGCCTTTAGATTTCAGTCCTGCTTTGAACTCAAGGGAGACTTTTATCTCCTTATGCAAATTCATTAAAAATTGCATCTCGGATCTGATTCTAAATGCTAACGTCCTTTATCTGTTCATTCCTTTCTTTAGTCTCACACTACCACCACATGCACACACTTTCTTCCTCTGCGCCCCCCAAGAGTGGGGGGAAAATAGCTATAAATATCGGTAGTCTTTAGGCTTCAGGGTTTTTTAATGACTTCCTGGATCTGTATCTGTGCTGAATTAGGATATTCCTCATACCTGTCAAAGTACGGTTTAATTGCTGTAAATCTTATGCTTCTTATTTTTAATGTTTTTGAACAGCTGTTACAACCAATTTTTTATTGTTATTTTATAGGCAAATTTAGAAAACAAACCAGTAAATGGCCGCAGACCAGAACTCATGGAATGCAGTATATGTGGTCATGGTGAAAAATACAGGGTGAAAACAAACCAAACAGTACCCATTGAAAATGTGCAGTCTAAGGAGAAAGAAAGAATGACAGGCTTAGAAGCAGAAAAGTGGGCACATAACGAGAAGCCATCTTTTGGTGTCCATGTCAATGGAGATATCCATGGAACTGTGACAGGCAATGAACACTTGAAAAACACTGAAGACAGTGAAAGAGCAGTCTCTCCCAGTCAGTCAGCTGAGCCAAAAAAATCATTTGCACAGACCATCAAAAATGGCATAAAACCCCTACATTATTCACCACCAGAAGCAGTTGCTTCGCTGAAAAAAGTATCCGTAGAAGAAAGGACGGATTTGACAAGCAAGTCCCATATGCAATGGACGAAGGGTACAAATCTGAATAACATCGTAAACACTCTGACGACTGGCGTTGGCTGTGTTCACCCAGAAGAACAAGGACATGTTTTAATGAAAGAGGAAAACTGCACTTGCAGCATCTTTGAGGATTATGATAAGGCAGTTTTGCAGACGCATTCCATTTCAGGTCTGCAGGAAAGCTTGTGTTGTCCTCCACTGCCTGAAGAGGAAGTGCATGTAGGGAAGGATGGCTTTAAAGTACCTAATGCAGAGACACAGCATGAGGATTCTTCACTCCAGCCGACTTTCTTGTCCCTGATTAAAAACAGAAATTTAACTGTAGAGCAGGTTGTAGCTATTGAAGCTTTAACACAGTTATCCGAAGCCCCTTTAGAAACCACTTCACCAGCTAAAACTGAAAGTACTGAATGTACAGGAGAAACAACTTCCAACTTGCTCCATAGTTATAAAAGGGATATCTCATCCTCCTTCACATCTTCTGCATTAAAAGAAATCAAAGACACTTACTTACAGAATGAGCAACAGCTCTTGGCTCACTGTGGTCACTCACAGAAGCAGCTCCCTAATAAGGCAGTGTTATACAATGGCCAAAGTTCAATTTCTGAATTGCATGATAAACCTGCCAATCTGGCTGGTGAGAAGTATAAATTACAGTTATCCTCAAGAGATACCAAAACTTTATCTGACTTTACATCTAATGCAAAATCATTTTCAGGATATACTACCAAGAAAAGTTATACTCGTGATCCAGTCACCCTTGCACGGTATTGCAATGCTTCACGTAATGTCCAGCAAACAAGTAACAACTTGGAAGCTCTTGGCCAGTTAGAACAAAAGCCAACTTGTAATGATTTGAACTTGGAAGCTACTTCTTTGATTAAAGAAGGAGGAATTCACAGCCAGGATGAAGAGGATGTAGCTACACAACTAACTCAACTTGCAGCCCTAATTGAATCAAACCAGACAAATCCAGAGCAGAAGAATGACATAAAGGCATCACTGCTTAATCTAATATCACACGAGAGGCAGCCAAAATATAACCAAGATGTGTTGCAGAAAAAAGAATCTGTATTTTTTAGGCATAATTATAGTTCCTTACTGTTAAAGCAAAAACAACCAACAAATAAAAAAGGAAGTGCTGTACCATGGAAACCAAGACACAAAAAGAAGCCTCAAGAAGCACGCTATCAACAAAATAATCAAAACCAGCTAGAGCTGTTGTCATGCCAGCATAGCGAGTTACAGGACATTTGGATATCATCAAAACTGCACAAGCTTGGTCAAACCATGCCACAGGACTCCAGAATAGCTCCATCTGAAAAAAAATCTCCAAGAACCAAAGTACAGAGAGCACTGAATCAAAATACTTCAGCATCACAAGAGAAAACTAGATTGTTTCTCCCACAAACACAGATAAAATTCCATAGATGTTTACCTGAGGTACCGCAAGAGAAAAAAAAAGACAGGTTGTTTGGCTGTGAAGTGGGAAATGAGCAAATCAAAACTGCAGGCTCTGGTGACCCACTAGGCATTGACCCACTGAAAAATGAAGTTGTTGCACGTAACCAGTATAGCGACCTATCTTCCCGTAATCCTCTGGCTGTTTCACAGTTGAAAACAGCATCCTTATTGAACAGACCAAGTGAAAACCTACAGATGTTTACAGAAAAATCTAATTCTCAGGTACAGCAAACAGCGAATGTCAGTCAGACGCATCCTTTGCCTCAAACTTTTAATCAGTCTAACCTGAGAGCTAACGAAACACGTAGTGAAGACAGAACCCATATTCAGCAGGGTGCTGTCGAAGATCTAAAGTCGCAGGTGCTGCCTGTTTCCTGTGGTGGGGCCCAGGTACCAGGTTCTGTTGAAGCTCTCAGGAATATGGAGTGTGCGGGCGAAGTGACCGTTCTGACGTCAACCAGTTTGGGTACTGACCATCCACAGAGCACAGGCGACTCAGGGTGTTCTCCAGCAAAAAACACGCTCAGCAGTTTCCTTGAATCACCTATGAAGTTTCTTGATACCCCTACGAAAAATTTAATAGATACACCTACAAAAAAAGGACAATCTGAATTGCCAACTTGCGACTGTGTTGGTAAGTCTTTTTGCAAACTTTTGTCTGTACCTTTCAGATGGAGAAGTGTTCGTGTTGCTTTCTTTAATGTGAGGAAGTGTACTTGATACTTAGCTGTTGTAAAAGGATCAGTGTTTCACCATTAGCAAATGGGAGAAAATAGTCTTTTCCCTTTCTGTAACTTTTGCTTGGTGTTCTTTGGGCCTGCAAAGCACAGCAGAACTGAGTATTTTTGGTATTGCAACTGGCAGGTTTAAATTCCCTACTTAAATTTAAACCTAAGAGGAAAAGGAGTTTTTCTATTTGTTGTTTTGTCATTGCTGACTTGTGCTCTATGTGAATTTATCTGCAGTGTATCAGATTCTGATTTTTATGGTCTAGAACTAGGTTTTGCCTGAGATGGCAACAACTCTTGTCACTGTTGCCTAAATGCTGTTAGATAAGCAGCAGGGTATAGTTGTGGGCTGTTTGTTACTGTCACTGTTAGTCCTGATGACCGATGTCAGTACCTCAGAAAGTCCATGTCAAAGGCCTCTCATCGCAGAGAGGAGAGGTATGGTGGAGTTCAGGTGAGGCTGCATACCATAATAATTGCGTTGCAGGATGAGATATCAGACTGAACTCAGTACTGAGGATTTTGCAAATACAGCTTGATTGATGGTGTTAGACGTGCTGTGTTTTCAGACTGTCAAAGCCCACAGATGGAAAAACAAGTCAGAGACTTAACAACAAATTGTACACAGGCGGATTGTTTCATCTTTGCTTTAATGTTCTGAATCAACAGAGTGCTAGTTAAGAGGCCTGGATTGTTTTCTGTTCTGTCGTATATGACTATCAGTTAATTTTTTTGCCCCTTCAATTCTCCTTTGTCTAAAATAAATTAATAACGTTTTCCTACTAACAAGCATATGGGGAAGCTTACTTAGTCAATATATGCCAGCTTCTGTAATGAAAAGTTGTAAAGAAGGCAAAATATTACTATATTAATATTACTTTATAATGTAAAGACAAAATACTAGCAGATTAATAGGATGAAAAAAGTATAACATAATTTTGATGCCTCTGAGGAGAAAAATCTGTCATGCTCTTTATTTGTTACATTTCAGAGACAAATTTTATGTATTGTAATTTAATTTGGAAGATGTTTCTTTAAACCATTTCTAAGCTTACTTGTAATGGTGTAAATAAATTTTGTATGTGCCAACTTAGTCTTTTCAATCTGCTTACAGAGCAAATTATAGAGAAAGATGAAGGCCCATATTACACACACCTCGGGACAGGACCAAGTGTTGCTGCTGTGAGAGAAATAATGGAGAACAGGTGAGGAAAATTCAGCATTTAATGCTCATGGTATTTTAACTGTCTAAACAGGAAAGAAGAAGAGCTATGAGAAATCAGATGCTATGTTTAGCTTTGTTTTTCTAAACTTTTTGCAGTACTCATTTGTAAAGTGTTTTCCTGTTCAGATGTGCATGAGGTGAGCACTAGCCTTTCAGTTCCAAACTCATGTGCCTTTTCTGAGCTCTTGAAACTTCAGGGTTGAATTTCAAGTGTAGTGTGCTCTTAGGTACCACTGAAGTCAGTAGGAATGACAGAGATGAGCGGCTGGCAGAATTAGATTTTATAGTGTCCTACATGTGAAGAAACTGTGGCAGACAGGACAGAAAGGTCACGTTAGTGTCTAAGTGCACTAGGATTTACATGCTAATAACATTTTCTTCCCCAAATAAAGTTTCCTTAGCGGCAGAAGCTTGTTATCACAAGAGAGATGTAAAAAATCACTCTTGCAAATAGGTTTTTAAATTTAAAGGTATTTTTTGGTTTTCTTCTGTTCTCAGTAAAGTAAAAATAAATATGTTATTCTTGTTTTATTGAAAATTTTTCCTGTTTTAAAGTGGTCTACAGCAGTTTGTTTTACTCATGAACTTTTTTTAATGCAGGTATGGAGCAAAAGGAAGCGCTGTAAGAATAGAGGTAGTGGTTTATACAGGAAAGGAAGGAAAAAGCTCTCAGGGGTGTCCAATTGCCAAGTGGGTAAGTTTTTATGTTACAGCAGTCAAATTGTTTTGTGTGGCTTTTAAATATAAAATTATGTGTAGTCCTTGAGCTTAAATATAATCTGATCTTGAACAAAGACCCGGTTTTTCATTTAATTGATCCACAAGTCTGCCTGAATGTTGAAGCAAAGGAAAACAAATTTTTTAAAAAAATTTTATTTAAGACGTGGTGCTATATTTTGTGCTGTGGTTTGAATGAGTGTGAAAGAGAGGTGCTTCACAGATCTAGCAGAGATGACCAAATCAAGGGTAAGAAGACCTTGACAGGGTTCGAAAGTTGGAGTGTCTGGTGAAATATGTTATTGGGAAGTATGAAAGAGAGAAAAGAAGGGATAGTTGCTTGGGAGAGTTGGACAGCTATCCAGTAACATTTTTAAAAACCCTTCTCAGTTGTATGAACACCTGAAGAAAAGAGTGTGTGATGGATGAGGAAGTTCAATCTTGTATGCCATGGAGTTCATTACTATTTTTGAGGAACTGAACTCAGTATTTGGAAATGTAAATGTCATGGTGATAGTTTTCACCAAAGTCTTGTCTCGCATTGCTTCATAGGAGCCAGGAAATGAGGTAACAGACACAAGCTCCAGGAGAGAGCTTGGAAAGAATTGATTGTCCTTAATCTTTGCTGAAACCGCCGAGGGAGGTAAAAAGTAGACTGGAAATCTTGTAAACTGAGTTTTGGAAAACAATAAAAGAACTTGGTTGTTAAAAGAAAAAAAATGCATTGCTGTGTTTAGGAATTTCAGACTTGATTGAAAAAATGATAACTGTACAGTTGGTAGACTAGCGTTTGTAACTACATGACAAAAATAAGATTATTACATATTGTATGTGAACGGTATTGCGTGCTAAACATTTACTGCTTGTGTTTGGGACAGTCAAAATGTGTTTTGCATACTCAGTACATAAACTGTTTTTCAGAAAGGAATCCCATATGTTCATGCTGCTTCAGATAATATTTAATCAGAAATTGGCATCCAAGAAAAAAAATGGTAAAACTAATTTCATGAACAACTGACCCAAAAAGAACGGAATGATTTTTCTTAGTGTTTCAACTAAATAAAACACTCAGTTTTGACAAATGACAGGAGTTACAAATCTTACCTTAGAAACAGTTGTGAGCAGTTGAAAGGAAGAGGGCATTTAAAACTAACAACCTTGATTTTTCTGTTGCCAGTATCAACATACTGTCTTTTATGTAAAACAGAAATGATAGATTTTATTGTATATCTGCATGGCTGTAGGTGTCCAACATGTGTGTACAATATGACAGAAAGCACTCAAATGCATACAGAAAAGGCGGTTTTAAGGTGTGGGGACCTGCTCTCCAGTTAGTTAGATTTTCACATTTCTGTATGTAAAGTGTTTGCAAGAGTAAGCTTTAATGTTCATTTAACTTAAGTTCCAATCTTGTTTTATGCAGCAGTGACTTTTTTTGTGTGCAAGTTCAGACGTAAAAAGGATGAATGCTTTTCCAAGTCTGCTGTTACTGTGTGACTGTTCAATACAACAGAGGGAAGGAAATCACTGAAATCTCTGTAGAACTGTTTCATCCTGTATAAAATCCACATTTTGGGGTTGGTATTCTTAATGTGTTGCATTAACTTTTCATTGGCAATGCTAATTTTAATCCTTATAACAGAGCATATTTGGGTTTTGGCTATGACCAAAGAAACATAATTGTGAAATTTGTTTGAAAGCATATGGAAAAAGTTTGCTGTGCTCTCTGATAATTGCAGTCACAAGGTTCTGTCAGCTGCACAGAGACTTTCACTTACTCGTTTACAGTGTAGTTTCGGACAGACTCATTTCTGCTTTGCAGATGGACAAGCTATTGCCCTTCCGGCTCCTGAGAGACTTGCTGGTGAGAGCACCACAATGGAGCTGTGCTGAAGCAAACACGATAAGAAAAAATTGAATGTATCTGTTGATCATATGGAACTATTTTTCCCAATTAATTTTCCCTATTTCCACTTGATAATTTTGTCTTATTGGTTCATTAGAAACATTTTAAGATTAAAGGAGGCTTTCTAAAATACCTGTATCGATACTTTTTCCTGTTAGTGACTGTATTTTGTAATACTGATTCCCTCCTGAATTGTTTTCACTTAAGTGGCTCCATTTCTCTTAATGTGCCTGGTGCGTTAAACATTTACTGAGACAGACTCCTTTCCCCAAAAGGAGCTGATGTTTACTTCCTTAGATTTCAGGTTACCATAAACTTGCAGAATCTCTTCTCTCTCAGTCTTCTTTTGAGAAGAAATAAACATCTGTCTCCTCTGTATATTTTTGATAAATAATATTTTAGGGTGATACTTTGTCCCTCTGGATGTGGACAAGAATGCTCTTATTAGCTGAACCTAAATATTATCATTAAATAACTACCTAGGGTTTCAAACCTTATGATAGTTGTATGTGTAAGCATTAGGCTGACACCCACGAAAGCTAAACTGTGTGCAGTGAAGATGAGCTTGCTATTGTTTTCACTACATGTGGTGGCGAGGAGACTGCTTGACCTCTGAATTTTTTGCATCAGAAATTTTATCGTCTCATTTTAATGTCAAAATAGAATTAATAGAGTTTTGCCAGAGATTTCGAATGCGTGGGTATCTGTGTAGGTGATAACTATGTGACTAGAAAAAAATTTATCATTCTGTGACATGTGCTGGGGTAAATGTACTCTTCTTTCTTTTCTGTTTGGATTTCTTTCACTTTTTTGCTTTGTTCAAGTTCATCATACTTCATAATAAGTTAAAGAAAGGAAACCTTTGAAGTACTGAAATTACTGGCCTGTCATTCTTAGTAGTCCATTCATGTAACAAAAAGTTCCATGTTATTGTGCATCCCCTGTAACCAGTCAGTGACAAGTGACTTGACTTGTATCGGTCCCATTGTTTTAGCAGTGCTTTAGCTGGTAAGGGATGTGTTGTGTGATTTTTGTTTGGTGGTTTTTTTGTTGTTTTTTTTTCCTGCTCTCAGTATGTCTGATGGTAAATTTCAATGACCTCAATTTATGTGAAACAGTTAATGAATTTTTTAGTTGTTCATGAATAACTCACTGTAGGCATCATCCTGCTGCACTGAAGTCAAAGATACACGTCGCTGAACTCAGAGGAGGTCAGCTTCGGGTCTTAATGTTTTCTGGATTAATCCCATTTCCTATGGGTTCCTTCTCCTGGTTTCAGTGGACATTGGTTTGGATCAGCTAAGCCATCATTGCTATCTGTTGTATTTATTCAGAGTTGCAATGTAATTTTTAAGGCTCTAGCTCTGAATAAAGACAAGAGATAAGTGATAAAAACAGCCAGGTCAGGGCGGAGGTCCTTCTTGCCGATATCCTGTCTCTGGCGCTGTCTGATAGCAGAAAGGTGTAAGAGCAGGGCAGTTGCCTCCCAGAAGACTCGCTTTTCCAGTAATTCATAGCTCTGTGGTTCCCTGAGCTGGAAGCAATGTCTTTGTGTTCAGTTGCCTTTCATAAATGTTGTCATCTTTATTTCTCCTTTTTCTTCCTCTTCCTTTATGCTAGGAGTTAAACTACTGGCATAATGTTTTCAGCCTTGTGCTCTATTCCCAGTAATTCCTAGCAGTTGTTTTTGCTTTTTCTCCCTTGCAGAGCAGGGATTTGGCATTTTCGTAGCACTTTCTATCATTATGCCAGATTCTCATTCCTGCATGGTAATGGCCAAGTCAGAGTCCATCTCTATCTAAAACCAGAATTGTTTTCACCATGTGTGTTAAATATGCACATCTACAGTGAATTTTATCTGCCATTTTACTGCCCGCTCAGCAGTATGGACAACTCCTTCATTTGTTTGCAGATTGTGTTTGTCTTAACTACTCTGAATTGCTTAGTGTCATCAACAAATGTTGTCACCCTTTTATTTACCCGTAACAAACATGCTGAAGAGCAGAAGCTTGAACACAGTTCTACAGAGCTCCCATCAGAGACATACCAGCCTTTGTTTCGTGTCTTTTCACCAACTATTCATGTGTGGTCTTTTGATTTGTCCCAAGACACATCAGGGATTTTTTATGAGCTTTTACTAAGGGACCTTACTGAATGGCTTCTGGAAATCTAGAAAGACCTGCAGTATGACTGAGCTGTGACTTCACTTCAGAAAAGTTGATTTGACTTCTCCCTCTGCATCACACTTTTCTGTGCGATCACTGCTTTACCCCACACAGATACCAGACAAATGTGATCACTGAATCAACATAGAATCATAGAATGGTTAGGGTTGGAAGGGACCTTAAAGATCATCTAGTTCCAACCCCTCTGCCGTGAGCAGGGACACCTTCCACTAGACCAGGT
>JAVKLA010000093.1:3051243-3108592 GCA_034782735.1 Sagittarius serpentarius
GGTTGAGGGGGGGGCTGAGGCTCCCCATGTGGACCTTCTGCTATGACATAGACTGTCAAAAGTCAATTTTCCAGCTTTTTGTCAGCAAATAATTTTAAATGCCTATGATTATAATCACTGTGATGCTGCAAATACAATAGTAATGGTTAGTTTTATCTCTGCTTCAGGAAGAGAAGCGCCTAAGGGAAAAAGAAGAACAGAAGAAACTTCTGGAACAAAGAGCTCAATATGTGGAGAAAACCAAGAATATTCTGATGTTCACTGGTGAAGTAGAAGGATCAAAGGAGAAAAAACGTGGTGGAGGAGGCAGGGTAGAACAGAATTTTTTTATTTTTTAATCTCCTTCATTATCCCCTTTTGATATATGGTCTCTTGCAGTAGCACAGGTTTAATGCCAAGTTCCTGGGCTCCACTGAGTGAAATTGCACAGGTTTAATACCCAAATGTAAAAATTGGAAGCTAATACTTAAAAGTTCCAAGCACGGTGGCATCACCAAAATCTGTTCTATTCAACTGTTAAAATAACAGAAGATGATTATTTTTTTATGTGCAAATTTGAAATCAGTTTCTAAAGGATGCCAGTCTAGAGATTATGGGAGAGTTGGCACAAGAAGGTCTGTATTTTCATATCTCTGAAAATGTGTTCAGATAAAGTTTCTATTTTGAATTGTTTTCTGGTAGCTTTTTAACTGGAAGGTGAATAATAGGCTATATTGTGGGTCCTTTATTTATTATAGCGTTCCAAAAAAGGAGCAGGGGAATTTGATGAGTTCGTCAACGATGACAGTGATGAAGATCTGCCCATCTCTAGAAAGAAAAAGAAGAGGAAGGGCAGTGGTAGTGAACAAGATGGGGAAGAAGAGGAGGGTGAGAGAAAGAAGAAGAAGAGAAGGAGGTAACGATGCTTTAATGTTAGACTTCCCTGAGAAATAGTATGGCTTTTAAGTATATTCTTCTGCAGTCTTTCATAACGGTTTAAAAAATGAACTGTTGTCAAGAGGTCACATGATTAATTTTTTTGTACGCATGCACATTATAAGACTAAAACAGCCACTCTGCAAAAGAAGTATGAGTAACGCTTGATAAACTGGACATTTCTTGAGACTGGTATTTTTGCACATGTTAAGTTCTTTTGTGATGTTATGCTTTACATAATATAAAATACGTTTCTGTTCAAGACCCCAGAAGGCAGATGAGGGGAGTGATGAAGAAGAACATGAAAATGGTCCGAGACCTAAAAAACGTCGTCCACCCAAAGCAGAGAAAAAGAAGGCTGTAAGTTAAACCCTGAATAACTGCATCGATTTCTAAATATGCATTTGGAGTTTAGCATTACCCTAGTCGAGAGATTTATTAATGTTGAAAATTACAAGAAAACTTCTTGTAGCAAACTGCCTTTGAGCTTATTTTTATCCTTCCCTGTTGCTATTCCTGCTTCAAGGAAGAAAAGGATATTTCCAAAGCAGTCTAGAATGAAGCGATAGTAAATGGAAAATTTTTTAAAAGCATGCCTGCTTTTCTGAATGTTTCTACATTTTAGCACTATGCTTTAACCAGCCACACGAACAAGCAACCCGTTGTTTTTCCCCTATACAGCCCAAACCAGAACGTCTGCCTCCTTCAATGAAAGGAAAGATCAAATCAAAAGCCATCATTTCATCAAGTGATGATTCTTCTGATGAGGATAAACTCAAAATTGCTGATGATGGGTAAGAACCTTAATTAACTTTATATGTACTAAAATTTCAATGCATGCTTTCAAAAGCAACTGCAGTGTTAATAATGAGATAATGCAAAGATAATCAGAAGCCTTCTATTGTACTCACAACATCACTTTCCAGTGCAAATTAATTCCACTCATTCTTCTCATTCTGATAGCGCTAGCATTACTCAAATCCTGGTGTCTTATTTTATTTTTAAGCTAAGGATAGCATCTTTTAATACTTGTTTTTGTTTTCTTTTCCCTACAGACATGCTAGGAATAGCAACAGTGATTCAGATGATGGGGAACAGCAGCACAGTAAACGCATTGTTTCTGACAGTGATTCTGATAACAGAAACAAATCTGGTAGCGAGGCAGGTAGTCCAAGGAGGTCCAGTGTCCACCCGTCTGAGGAAGATTCTGACAGTGACAGGTCAGCTAGAAAAAGGAGGCGGTCAGACTCCGAGCAGTCTGACAATGAGTCTGTACAGTCGGGGAGAAGTCGTTCCGGTGGTTCAGAGAATGAATCTCGCCCAGCTTCTCGCAGTGCTGACTCAGACAGAGATTCTGAGAGAGGATCTGACAATGAGGGTTCTGGCAGAGGATCCGGTAACGAATCTGAACCAGAAGGATCCAATGATGAGGGGTCTGAAGGTGGTTCAGATGACAGTGATTAGATCTGAATTACAGACCATCTTTTTAAAATGTTCATGTAAATATATTTCAGTTATAGGGAAAATCCAATTTTTATATTTGAAAACTGTGATTTAAAAAAAAAACCCTTAATGTTTTTGTAAACTGTTGTGAGACCTTCCTGTGATTCTTTCTATTAGCAGCTAATGGATGTTTCTCTAACTTGGCTTATGCTGTATTCTTAAATTGAAGCTGCTGTAGATGAAGAACAGAATCCCTGTACTATAATCACTGCACCAAGGATGGAATGCATGTAAAACCTATGGAACATAAAATCTCTGTTTAGGTGGTTCCAGTGTGGCTAAAACCGTGTGTTCTGTGCTTATACATGCATAGATGGATCTTAAAATCCTAACAAATGGAACAAAGAGCTGTGGATATTTATCTTTTTCCTCATAAAGGTCATTAGGGAGGTTTTTCTTATTTTCTATTAAAGAATACATTTGCCATGATGCAACTCCTTACGTTTCCAAGAGTTTGTTCTTTTGCTTCTGTTTTTGTGTTGAATCAGGTGAAAAGATGCAGATATTAAAGAAATTTTATAAAGTAACAATGCAGATGTAGATGAAATAATTAAATTGGCAGGTAAAAAAAACAACTTGGAGAACTCCATATTACTTGAGAAAGGTAAATCTGCCAGTGTCACAATAAACTGTTCCTGCTTATTTGCTTGGAGTGATTTATTTTGCCCCTCAAAAGGTATAAGCAGAAAACCTGAAAATGTTAAATTTGACAAAGGAATCTATCCTGAGGAAGTAGTCTTAACATTATTGTAGCTTAAGTACATGGCTTTTGGAATTCAGTCCTTTAATATAACTTGTTCAGGAACAAGAATGAAAAATTGTTGTGTTGTAGGCTAAAGTAAATCCTACTTCTCATTGCAGTTCTAAAAAAATCAGGATTTTGCACCAGTTCAAAAAAATTTCTTTTTCCTAGCTTTTTTCATTGGTCATCAAGTCCTATGTTAAGCATTTGCTAAGAGAAGATTATGTAGATCTGGATAGTGTTTTACTACTGTTTTTAATAGACTGTATAGCCTAAACTGTGTTGCTCTGTTTTTAGAAGGTCTGGATCGTCACTACTGATAGTTCAAGTACTAACTGAAAGTTAAGTTTCCCATGCTGCTATTTCTGATTTGCTGTGAGCATTAGCTGTTCTCATTGTGTATGGTTTGGGGTTGGTTTTTTTTGTGTTTATGGGCTGTGTTGGTAACCATAGCAGACAAAGCAGAATGTAGAACAGTTGAGATGTCTCTTTTCTGTGGCTCGGTTTGGCTCAAGTTTCTATATGTGGTTTTACCTAAAACTTACATGCTTGGTAACATTCAGACTAGAAGAACAGCTATCATGCTTATTGGATTAGAGCAAAACTGAATCTTAACTCAGTCTTGTTGATACAGTCACTTAGGTGGAAGATTTGCGACAGTCCAGGACTGGAAGCTAGATAGCTTTGAAAACATGCGCTTGAAGAAAATGTGTGGCCCTTGTGGGAGATGATTCTCCCTATCAAGAGAATCGCAACCCAGGTACTCACCTCTTTCAGAATCACAAGGAAGCAGTACATAGATGAGGTATGTGCACTTGATGTCACACTGCTTCACTTCATGAAGCTATGAAGAAGTGTGAGGAAGCTAATGCAACTAAGGAAAATTAATACATGCAAGTTGAAACAAATGGAGCACTGGCAGAAAAGGCAAGTATGTGAAAGTAACCAGCTTCTAACAATAGCAAGGAAAAAGAAAATGTACAGCACTTATTATGGGATTTTAGAAGCTTTTCTGCCTCAAATACATCTCCACTATCACAGCCTTCTCTATCATGTTACTAATTGTATCTTTCTAATGAAAGGTCTGAAGGTATTGGTTTGGTGCTGTATGTAGCAAAATACATTTTCTGTAGGTAAAGGTTACCTCTTGATAAAGTGCTGAGTGGGTTTTCACATGTTAACATCCAGTTGGAGAGAAAGACTTTCAGTAAGCCTAAAATAAAAGGGGTTTCCATACGTCTGTTGTCTGAGGAGTAAGTGCATTTTCTGAGCTTTCCACAGTCAGAAGGGAGGCTTGTAAGAAGAGGTTATGACTTGAAAGGGCTTGAAATGCGTGATACACAAGAGGCCAATCAGCAGGGAAAGAAAGGGAATGGGATGCTTTTGCTTCTCTCTTCCCCTGCTTTTATGGAGCAAAAGGGGGAAAAAAAAAAAAAACAACCCAGCAGTCAACTTTTCTTTTTATTTCCCTTTGATTAGGAGGGTTAATGGGAGGATTAAGGTTATGTAAAAAGTTACATGTCGCTGTAATTGGAGAGAAAGCTGTGTTTTAGCTTAATTCATGTTTTCTAATGCTTGTTTTTTGAAAGGGCAGTGGTGGAATAATGTTGCCGTCATTCTCTCTTGGCAGCATTCCTTGCCTTCTGAAGTAGGTGGTTGGCCTGCAGCTATTAAATTCCTTTATTTATAGCAGTAATTATTCCAGAATAAAATACAGGGAGTTAGAAGTATAATACTGCATTGCTATAGTATAATACTGCATTGCTATAGAAGTGTTTTATTCCTGGTTTCTGTTATGCATCCACTAACAAGTTGCATGACTGTATGAAAACAGCGTTTCCTATTGAGCCCTGTTGCAGCTTAGCATTTTGCTCTCCTCACAAGTGAGCAAGTCTGCTGTAGAATATAGTAGAAAAGGATCGTGTAGAGTTAGCTGTTAGCAAGTCGTTGATTTAAAAAAAAAAAAAAAAAAAAAAAACCAAAAAAAAAAAAACAACAAAAAATTCTGAGATCTATAGACTAGGCCCTTCACAGAACAAACGCTTCAAATGTAACTTATCTCAGCAACTTTAATTTTTTTTTTGTATGGTTTTGGGTTTTTTGTTTTGGTTGAGTAGGTGGATTAAAAAACCCAAAGTTTTTCAGAAACTTTTCCAGACCAGTACTTAGTGGGAAGGAGTAGCTGTCACTGCTGAATAACAAGGCATCTGCACGTAAATCGATTCATTCTCTTTCTAAATGTCCACTTCTGCTGATTTAACTCTGAAAATAACAGTAGTCTATCCATGTAGATGCAAGGTGCAGGAATATATTTGGGAATGTGCTGCCAAGGAATGCTTTGGACAAGGCAAGACCTATGGTAGGAGCAGTACTAAAATTATATCCATTCTTTTTATAAGAAAGGGCTTCTTTCTGGGAATAAGTTCCTTTCCATGTTAAATATTTCACTATTTAGAGAAATGTTTATTGTAGCAAGGCCTTTTCCTCCTGCACAGATTTAAACTGTTACATTAGGGGTTGATTAATGCTGTTGACATCTTATATTAAAACATGCAGGCTTTCTGAAACAAGCTTTCTCCGTACTTTGTTTTGTGCAGTTTCTTTGCTCTTACGATTTAGTACTGTGATCTGCTTGTTCAATAGTAGTAGCTAACTTACAGTAAGTCTTAATTCAGAAGTTACCTGGAAGAATTCCTACAGCTGGAGCCGCAGTCAGCAAGCACAAATTCAGTATTAATATTGGTAACAAAACAAGTTGACAAAATGGATGTGAAAAAGGGTATGTAACCAAATATTTATTCTTCTCATAGCTAGTAGTACTTACCACTCTCCTAATAAGTCTGTTATTTAGCTAAACACTGTAGTTGCTCTACGAAACAGGGTAACTGGAGACAGAATCTAAGAGACTACCATATATGAGAATACTTGGGAGAGAAATTCCAAGTAAGTATACTGAAAATGTGTAGTATTTCTATCTTATCTGTGAATTTCCATCCACATCCACTCAAACTTTATGTAGTTTATACTAGAAATACTTGAAACTTTAGGATTTTTAGTCTTGGCAGAACCTATAAAAGATACAGTCATGAAACTTGTAACATGTCTGTTTTTTCCTTCAGTCTATAACTGCTAGAGAAGTTAAGAGTGCTCATCATAGTTATGATCTTCTTTGAATTAAGCTTATTTTATTGTCAGGGATAGACCTGTCTCTCTGGCTTGTTCTCTTCCCCATTTTAATTTTCCCTTTACCCTTAGGCAAAAACTTCTCCTGTCTCTGCAGCCCCCAGAGCTTGGGACTGGCTGAGCATTTGGCCTGCAAACTGTGTCATATCGGCGCACTTGATTAAGTTTACCTTTTTCTTATAGCTCCATTTGAGATGGTACATGTTAAAGAGTCCATATTGCTGCTTCTGAATACGTATTACCCTTCTTATGCATGTGCCTGTATCTGACTGACTGTTTGGAGATGCCCCCAACATTGTTACGGTGTTGCCTGAAATCCAAATGTGCTGTGTTTGGGTCAATGGCATACAAGAGTCTCATATCTTCCCACCCATTCCTTGTTGATTAAAATACAAATAGTCTGCTTTAGTGGAAGAAACAGTTTCTGTTAGCACCTTAGAGTTAAGTGTCATGTGGCTGTGACTTCAGTGGTGTTTTCTGTTGCTTTAAAAGGGTCCAAGCAATGCTCTGGCTCTTATAACATTTTTGAACCCTTCAGAGTTCTTTGCAGATGAATCTGCTCTCTTGCCTCTCTTTAAGGCTGTGCAAATACCATATGCTAATTGCAATGTTGAGGAATATCATGGGTCCACTCTGGTTTTCAGGGCTCGGATCACTGGCCTCCTGTCAAAGGTGCAGTTCACTAGTCACACAGTACCTTCAGTGACAGATATAGTCTGGAACATTCTGGCTTAGACCTATTTTGTAATGCATAAGTGACTTTCTAAGTTAGGTCACAGAGCTAGTAGTAGAGAACTTAATGTTTGCTAGCTGCTCATTCTGTAACAATAGGACAAAGAAGGTTGTAGTTTAAGAAGAATCTCTTGCAATGCTATGTTCCCTTTGGCTGTTTCCACAAATCTATTCAAAGAAAATTGTCTTTAGATTCCTCTCACCGTTGCACCTGAAGGTTCTGGCTATACAGGCACTGCTAAATCAAGAGACTGCTTTAAGCAGGACTCTTTCAAGCAGAGGCAAGGTACTAACAAATACCAGTCTTGACTTTTCTTGCACTGGTGGTAGTTTACTACCAATTTTGAAGATGCATCAGAGAATATGCAACATGTCCTCTCCATCCACCTCCACTCTTTCAAGACAGATAACTCCTTTTTGTTCCAACTTGCAACAGAGTTTGAACTGCTGTAAACTGGCTCTTCTGTCTGTATCTGCCATGCTGTACTAAATTATGTCTAGTACGTGTCCATTCTCATGGGAGCCTGTCTAAGCAAAAGGTAACATTCTTTTCTTTTCTTGTGGGAAGCTGTCCTGGACCAGCTGGAGAGGAAGAATTATTGTTAACAGCTATTTTCTAGCACTAAAAAGGAAAGAGGAATTATGTCTCATTTGGGTTTGCAGGAACTAAGCATATTCACGCACAAATTAAAGTTGGCGATTTTAGTCAAAATTATATTGACTTTCCAGGCAGATACACTTTTAACCTTCAGCTTGCCTATTTCTAAATTTCAGCAAGGACATACTTGTTAAGAATACTTGCACTTAATGGTAGGTACAGACTACTTCTGGGGCATATTTGTCTGCTTTTGATGATGTCCTAACAGGGGTACTCAACTTGTTCACTCTCCTGATGAGCTACAAGAAGTTGGAATTTGTTTCCCAGTATCGGAGCTACTACTTCTGGTCAGATCTTATCTCTTTCAGATTATTGTCACTTTGCTGAGTTTCTATTAAATGTTCCTTGTAGGGGAAGGCTCTGCTGGTTAGACAGTACAAAGCATTTCCCTGGATGTATGTATACCTGGATGCACTGGGTTTTCCGCCTGGTATTCATGCAGGCTAGTCCCTCTCATCTTCATGTGTCTGTTCTGCTTTATGGTCACTGCATCAGGGGAATTAATGTGTACTTGCAGGAGTCTTAACCTGTAACTCTTTCTTGGAGTGTTCCTCCTTTCTTTCTTCAGTCTGTAGGCTGTTCATGGTTTGTGCAAGGCAGAAGAGCCTTACAGGCATTAGCTGAGTTACGGATATAAGGTAATTAGGTGTTGCCATGTCAACAAAATGGTATTACTGGAAGGGACGTGGAAAGAAAAACAAAAAGAAGCAATGTGTCAGATTAGTGCTTAAAATAATAGATATTATTTATGGTCTTGCTACTTAATTACTTGGGTCTCCATATTTCTAACTTGGATCTTCTGTTTTGGCTTTCTTTTGCTCTGCACTCATTTATTCATAATTAATGCCCAAAGAGACACTCACTTTGCCCATGAGTGTTTTGATTTCCATTGTTTTTAAACAGTGCGGGGGAAAGGTTTTTTTTTTTTTTCAGTGCATATGCAAGAGTTATTGATCAATCCAACTATAAAACCAGGGAGTGGGAATTGTAACAGCAAAATCAAGCAAAACATACATTAAAAGAATAGAAAAAAATGTGTTACAAAAGACATCCTCTAGAGACAGAATATCATTCACCTATAAGAACAGCGCTCCACGGTTGCAGTTGTGGAGGTACTTTCTTGTATAAGTAGCAGCATTATCCATGGAGATATGTGCATTTCTTGTGGGAAGTTAAGGTTTAATTGACAATGCGGAGAAAAACATGCCTTGACCACCTCTGTCAGCTGCCATGGTATATCTACATCATGGATCTAAGCTGATTTGTCCAGTTCAGTCAAATAGTGCTGTGATCCAGGAAGAATGCAAGGCTTGCGTCAGCTGGTTGCAACGCTAGCTTGTACATAAGAGAAAGGTTGGTAACATCTACAGTATTTACATAGAAATGATTCTTAGTAAAAAAGAACTGCAAATTTTAAGTTGCTCACTGTCTTGGTCTAAATTGCCTACAAATATTAACAGTTACTTTCAATTGTACTTTTGCAAAATATCATAGAATGGTTTGTGTTGGAAGGGACCTTAAAGATCATCTAGTTCCAAACCCCCTGCCACGGGCACGGACACCTTCCACTAGACCAGGTTGCTCAAAGCCCCATCCAGCCTGGCCTTGGACACTACCAGGGATGGGGCATCCACAACTTCCCTGGGCAACCTGTTCCAGTGCCTCACCATCCTCACAGTGAAGAATTTCTTCCTAATACTTAGCCTAAATCTACCCTTTTCCAGTTTAAAGCCATTACCCCTCATCCTATTACTACCTGCCCTTGTAAAAAGTCCCTCCCCAGCTTTCTTGTAGGGCCTCCTTCAGGTACTGGAAGGCTGCTATAAGGTCTCCACTGAGCCTTCTCCAGGCTGAACAGCCCCAACTCTCTCAGCCTGTCTTCGTAGGAGAGGTGCTCCAGCCCTCTGATCATCCTCGTAAGCCCTCCTCTGGGCTCATTCTAACAGTTCCATGTCCTTCTTGTGTTGGGGGCCCCCAGAACTGGATGCAGTACTCCAGGTGGGGTCTCATGAGTGCAGAGTAGAGGGAGAGAATCACCTTCCTCGACCTGCTGGCCACGCTTCTTTTGATGCAGCCCAGGATACGATTGGCTTTCTGGGCTGCTAAGGCACATTGCCGGCTCATATTGAGCTTCTCGTCCACCCCCCCCCCCGCAAGTCCTTCTCCTCAGGTCTGCTGTCAGTCCACTCATCGCCTAGCCTGTATTTGTGCTTGGGATTGCCCCGACCCAGGTGCAGGACCTTGCACTTGGCCTTGTTGATCTTTATGAGGTTCGCACGGGCCCACCTCAAGCCTATCAAGGTCCCTCTGAATGGCATCCCTTCACTCCAGCATGTTGACCGCACCACACAGCTTCGTGTCGCCAGCAAACTTGCTGAGGGTGCACTCTATCCCACTGTCCATGTCGCCAGCAAAGATGTTAAACAGCACCAGCCCCCGTACCGACCCCTGAGGGAAACCAGTTGTCGCCGATCTCCACTCAGACATTGAGCTGTTGACCGCAACTCTCTGAGTGTGACCACCCAGCCAGTTCCTTATCAACCAAGTGGTCCATCCATCGAACCCATGTTTCTCCAACTTCGGGACAAGGATGTCATGCAGGAAAGTGTCAAACATATTTCTTCTAGGGCCTTTTTACAGGGTGGTATCTTCTTGGTAATCTTCAGGCCCTCTGGTACTAGTGTATTATAAATCAAGACAATACACATCACATTTATTACCTCAGTTGTTTCATCCTTGAGTTTCTTTGGCGGATATCATCCGAGCTTGGCAAATTGCTGCTGTTTGGTGGGGGGGTGTGGTTGGTTGTTTTGGGGTTTTTTTGTTGCTATTGTCCTCTAACCACTTTTGTCAGGGCTTTAACTTCAGGAAAAACTCCTTGGCTGTCCCCTGTGAAGAAGGTTTCTGACATAGGAATCTTCCTAAACTACTTGTTTGTGAACACAGCAGAAGGGGGTTTTGCATCTTGAGCCTTATCTTCTCTGAGCATACCTTTTTTTTTTTTTTTTTGACACATGGATGATCTGTTGACCCTTCAAATTCTGTTGGCATGCTGGTGGCCCTAATTTGTTTGAAAATACAGTATTATGGGGCTTCTATGCCTTTTGCAAGTAGTTTCTCTAACTCTTTCATTTCTGTACTGTTTGCCTTTTTTGGGTTTTATATTTATAACTTGACAGATCTTGACTATCTTTTCTGTAGTGTTGGTTGTATATTAGTAGGATATATAAATAATAAAAAAATAGGGATGGATTAAAAATGGATAAAGCCCCCGATTACAAATACGCTTAAAATATAGTTAAATTTGAAAATACAGTCCTGTGCAGACCTGAACCTAATATCAGCCACTGAAATTAATCAATTTTTTTAGAAGTAATGCTTAGATAACCCACTGTTGTAATCAAGATTTTATAGATCATTGAACCGATAGGAATTTGTAGCTAAATGCCAGAAACTACAATTTGTTGAGAGCTAAATGAGCCTTAATAACAATAGATTCTTCTGCAGATGCAGAGAAGATGATTTTTTTCAGTTTGCTCATTTAGCTTGAGTTGAGAAAGTGATTGAAATTGGTAATTGAAAAAGCAAGAAAACTGAGAAGTTACTCCAGCTTCTAGGCTCTCTACCTGTAAGTTATTGTTAGTATTAGAAGAGATGTGTAACTTATTAAAGAAAATGAGCTGACAAATGAGCAAGGTACTCTGCTTTGCAGTGGATGATCATTACTAATCAACCAAGCTGCCGGAGGACCACTTTATCAGGAAGTCGGGCACCTGTAAGCAGACTCTGATGCTTATTTTTCTGTTTCTGCCGCTTGGCAGTGAAATGGTCAGGAGGTCTGGTGCGGCACTGCTAGCCAGGGGATAGTGAAGCTGTCGGGCTATTTGGAGCATGATAGAGTGAGGAATTTTTGAAACATATTTGAAAAGGGCTTTAAAGTAAATTCTGGACTGACTGTCCCCTGGCCACAGGTTTAAGTGGAATGTGCAGATCCATTCTGCTTTAAACAGCTTACTGTACTTCAAGCTTTTATTTCATTTATTAAAACGTCTTTATGATTAAATGATGTTCTCCATAGGCCAAGTCTGGAAGGAAATTAATTTTGGCACATGGAGAGGGTGGTTGGTTGGGGTTCTTTGTTGTTCACCTTTTGGACCACGTTGTATTAGAGCATCACTTTCTTGCCATAATGTTGTAATACGTTAAGTCGGTGCGTGTAGCAGGTACTATAGCTGTGCAGGCACTATTTTCACTGTTTGCTAGGAGGTGTACCTGCTAAATACAGAATTAGAGGAATTCATTTTGGATGAAAATGTTTGTAACGTTATCCAAAGTAAAGCTGTTCTTTGTTAGGTGCTGCAATGCTTTGAGATTCAAAATTATTAGAAACTTTTCCATGGTTTCTGAAGTAAATAAAAGTGTTTTAATATTGTTTAATAAGAAGAACTACTCAAATATTTTAATAGAGTGAACATGAAATAAAAAAAGCTATGTTAAGGTAAAGTATTATGAAAGAGCAAGCATTTAAGTTGCTCTTATCACTACTTTTATTGAAACAAATGGGGTATCTGAACAAACTGAGAGAGTAGATTCTTATTGTCATCCATATCATACAAAGTGCACTTTACCATTGCCTGGAATATAATGGAAAGGGAAGTTTGAGGGAGCAAGGAGAGTAGAAGGGCACTGGGACTTGAGACTTGAGTTTTGTCCTCATTTCTGCAGTATTGGTTGCATGATTATAGGGGAATCGCTTAACCGATATATACTGCAGTCTGCTCATTTGTAAACAGTACAATACTGCTTCCAGCAGCAACTTGAAAAAAGGTGTTTGCAGATAATTGCAGATATCACGCCTCAGTGATGTTCCTGTAAAATAGCTGAGTAACTCGATAGTCTTGTGATTGACAGTAACTGTTCTGTGCTGATTCTTTTGATGTAGTCTGCTAGTACTCGAGGAGAGAGAATTTAGGGAAATGGAACTTCTTTCCATTTTAATACCCCTTAGACACGCTGAGAATAAAAGGATATAACATTTTCAAGGAAGAAAAGAGTTTAATGTGGTTTAATGTGTGTGTAGGGGTGACTTAGGAAAAAGGAGGGCAGACTCACTTCTGTGGCAAACAAGGACATTTCTCCTGCTGTCTGTTACACAGCATCACCTGCTAAAACAGCAGCAGGTGTTAACAGCACCGTGCTCTCACTTTGCACTGGTGTAGGTTATTATGGAATTGTAGCTTAGCAGAGAATCTCATCCTGCGCAGAGAGGACTCCGTACGCAGAATTTGCGCAGAGGCAAAATCTGCAGGTTAGAAAACTTGCAGCCAAACTGTTCTAAATGAGTCGTCTATTTCAGGAAATTACAGTGAACAGTTAAGCTATGCTCTCACTTTAAAATCAACTACTGATATCCTGCAAAGAAGACATAGCTGTATTACTGAAGAAATTCAGAATGGGCTGGAGAGAGTGTTGCAGTGGAACCATGTGGAGATGAAATAAACATAAAAAGGACCTTTTTGTTGGTTCCATTATTTTTTTCATGGAGTAATTTATAGCAGTGTATTTAACTCGCAATTAGAATTTTGTACTATTTGCTAGTGGTGTCTGGTTTATATCACATTAAAGTTAACGCAACTATTCTGCTGATCCTCAATTGGAAAGTAATTTCTCATCCATGTGGTAATTCCGCATCTGGTGTTCTGAGCTTCTGCAGTCTGAGTCTTAGCTACTTATATGTCATGTACGTGCTAGTTTAGATAGACTGGCTTATGTTTAAGGACATCAAGTAATTTTTATTCACAGTGTACTTATTCCTTGTTCTAGAGCTCCTGCCAAGGGTTGAGATAGTTGCTTCAACAATCTAAAAGAAATAATTCAAGTAGAACTCAAGCATTTGGACAGCTGAAGAAGGTTTTATTGATAGCATAACTTTACTGATACTGTTCGATACATTCAGAAATGATTTGGAAAAGGTGGGAGACACTGAGGTGACAAACTGATGATACAAAGTTATTCAGGATAATGAGGAGGAGGGACAGATATCATGAAGAGCAGGAAGGACTTGTGACCCAGAATGAGTGGTGGCTAAAATGACAGATAAAACTCACTTCATATTTATTAAGTTACACAAAAAGCAAAGTGTTGTAGTTTCATATACACAGTGATGGATGCTAGGTTGAGTGTTACTGCTTGGGTCTAATAGCTCATTGGACATCAGCTTCAGCAGTCACTAGTGATGAAAACAGCAAAAGGAACTGGTGAGAATTGCTGGGGAGGAATAAAGAAAACATGAAACATAATTATGCCTCTGTGAGAAAGCGTGCTGTACCCCAGTCTTGAATATTGTCCAGTTCTGGTCCCCCAACTCAAGAAAGCACAGGTAGAGGTACAGACTTATCAGGCTGGCAGAGAGGAAAGAGGAGAAAGCAGGGCTTTCTAAAGTCTTTGGTGGCACAGAGAGCTGAATAGCCATACTAATATTCATAGTCTCATCCTATATCAAAAAGAGCAGGGGGCGAGCTCAGCACAAAGAGAAGGTAACATTTTTTCTTTCACGTAGTCTGGAATTAAGTTTTGCCCAGGAATGCAGTGGATGGTAAAATGCTGCATAGATTTAGAAGTGAGCGGACAAATGCACAGAAGGCAAATCCTTCAAAAGCTGGGAGAGAGAGCGTCCCCCACACTGCTGGCAGGCGGCTGGAAGGTGCCTGGCGGTTGTTGAGAAGCATCTCTGCATCCAAGTGCCTTCCTTACTACTCATCCCTAGGCAACTGCTGTTAGTCACTCTCAGGATCAGGATAAGGCTGGACAGTCCACACTCCGACCTCGTCCTGTTCTTGTCGTCTTTAATTCTTAGCATCCTTTTCTGTCTCTTCGCTATCCTTGTATGTGAGGCAGTGAAAAACTAACTTTTCCTCTTGCTTATCCCCTAACTTGTTGCTAAATTGCTGGAGCAAATTCTGCTGCATGTGGCACCTCTTCAGTAAATGTGCTCTAGCTTTTGGCTCATGCTTTCTGTTAAGAAAATGGGGTTAACTTCTGCCTTTGTGGCTTGTAGAAATAGAGGTTTAGCTGTGGTATGTTGCCATAAGAGCTGTTGATTGTATTTCTGTCCTAGCTGGCTGGCTGTGGCTCACCTTGAAGTCTTGCTCATATTCTCAGATTCTGCCATTTGAGAATATCTGGGCTAGCTAATAAATTACTCGAATTGCTGCCTTCCTTTAGACGTACACAGGAACAAGGACACGTCTACAGCCATAATAATGCAGAACAGGCATGGCACAGAAAGTGGTAGTGGTGGGTGCCCGACTACAGCACTGGAGGGACGTACAAAACTTGGTTTTGAAAATGACCACAATAAATGAGCATCCTGCCCAAATCAGCAACGTACAAGAATGATACTTGTAGTATTGTGTGTGCAAACACGTATGTGCATAAGAAAACTGTTTGGAAGGAGGTGTATCCCGTTTCAGTTTTCTCCTTTTGTCCTAGATGTTATGTTGTTAGCAAACAGGGGAGGGAGTGGGTAGCATGTAACGTCACGCGCAGTTACTGTGGGTGCAGAATGGGGCTGACAGGTGACAAGCGCTGTGGGGGAGTCTGTTAGGTCTGCTGCTTTCCAGAAGTGCTGCGTTGCAGCTGAAACAGGTTATTCAGTGTTAATGTGGGGATCTTTTGATGGATACTTAGTACTGATGACAGCTAGTGCTTGCTAAAATGACTTCAGGGATAATCTGGCCCTACAAACCTGCAAAAAGATGACCATATGACATTTAAGTACTTTACAAACTTATTACAAGTCTGTTTTGTTGATTATATTATTTTACTATGTGAGTCGCTAAGAAGTCATGATTATTTTGTGTGGAAAAGTAATCGCAGGGGAAAAGTTTTTATCTTTCCATTTTAAAAACCCAGCTTTAAAGTTCCACCACTTTACAAATGTTTACTTTCTTATTCCTTTTAAATGCAGTAGGGATCAAAATTAAACAAACTGAGGTATTAAATTATTTACTGTATCACTGTTGTTAACTACGTTACAGAAATCATGAGTGGTACCAACAGCTTTTGGACACAGGATTTGGCAGCTGATTTGTGCGCTGTTCACAGCCTAAGGAAACATTCAGGGACTTGCTCTATTTGTTGCGTATTTAACTTAGTATTTGGCATCCCAGTGTTTCATAGGTAAACCACAAGTACGCTGGGAATTACGTTTGCAAACTTTCAATAGGAAATAAATACGCATTTTAAATTATTGCATGAAGAATTGATTAATAAATTGCATTATTGTCATATTCTCTGTGGCTGTGCCAGTGTACTAATCCCATTTGCCTTACTGAGGAGGACACTGTCAAGTGCATGCTGAAAAGAATAAAGTGAACGGAAGTGTAGCCTGAGATTTTAAATACGCTGCTTTTCTGACGACATCGTTAAGAAAGTGTTGCTGTTGTATGAATTTAACAAGTGTGGTGTTTCCATAAAGCAAATGGGGGGGCAGCTGGTTAAAACACTGTATGGTCGGGGATGTTTAAGGGTGAAAAGATCTTGGAACCATCCCCAGTAATTTCAAGCTGCAGAAACTGGAATAGAAATGAAGAAACAAACTGGAGACAGCTAAAGAGTACTTCGAGAAATGATCAGTCAACTAAAGCCTTGCTAGGTCCATTACGTAGAAAAACAGTAAGAAATCTGACCTGTAAGCACATCAGGCAGCATCTCGATAAGTGGTACACAGCTTGTAGTCATATTTTGGATTGTACTAATTACTCGGATAACCACAAGTTTAGTAACAAAAGCAAATGTGGTCAGTTTTACTTTTGCTTAATATATTTATACTTATAATACAATATACATATGATTTATTGTAGAGTTCAAAAATTTATTTGATGGTAGTCAGGCACTGGAAAACAAATGACAAGTTGGAAATTAACGGAATTATATCAGTGTTAATGTAACTAAGAAGTCACCAAGTCAAACTGCCACAACTGAAGTGGCTCTTTCCCCCACTAGAAAAATTGTTAAATCATCACGAATGACATGGTGTTTCTGTTGGCTGGATTTATTCCATAGTTTTCAGTTGTCCGGCTCAAATGTGCTTTTCTGTATATGGAGTATGGTATTGCTGTGGATTTATTATTATTACAAAAGAGAAGCTCTGTTTATTACTGCTTTGAGAACGTCAGCCATAGCATATGAAGGGGCATCATCAGTTTATACGAGGAAAGCAACATGGCTCCAGCTCTGTCTCTACTGTTGCTGGCTGCGGGCTCGGAGGAACCGTGATTGTTTCAGTGCAAGTTGTGCTCTTCTATATAGTCAGGTGAGAAAAGTGCCTTACCTCTGCTTACAAAAGGATGGGAGCATTCAAGCTGTAGTATTCAGATGAGCGTACGATGTAACCTTTTAAGAACCACAGAAATTAAATTCAGACAACTAATAAGTCCATTATCTACCTTTGTGGCCTGAAAGATGATGGATTGTAAAATGTTTTTGTGCCCAGTAAGGGTATTGCATTCTCTGCTGCATGCATAATGAAGCAAATTCCAGCTATGTTTAACTCCAGGGAAGGAAACTATGAATTTCCTTCCTGTCCGTTTGTCATTTTCCCTGGACTGTGTATTTCTAGTTTAGAACTGTATGAGAACTCGAAAAAGGCAACCTGATGTGCTGAGAAACTAAAAGGTACCAGATTTCTTTATTGAAGTTACAAAGTCTAGAAAAAGAAAAAAGAGTAAAAGCACCACCCTTCATGCTGAGTAACAAAACTAAATTCCTGTCCTTCTGACTTGAAGGATCTGTGCTGCCTCAAGAATGTGAAACTCACACTGACATGAATAACCTGTATTATATATCAGCCATAATACATTTTCTGTAAACCTCACTCAAATGTAAATGAGTTGCATTATTTTTCTTTCTTTATAAAAAATACTGTACTGGTTGGTCAGTCACAACCAAGATTCCTTTTGAGGGGTGGTATCTTGGATGCATTTGCTTGTTTTCTCATTAAGTTTAATGATTGTAAGACTGTATGATTAAATTTAGAAGGCCGATACTTTTTCTCTTGACACACATTAACTTTAAGCTTGCTTTTTCCTGCTAAGTCTCCACAGATACCCTCTGAAACTGTTTGTCCATTGAAAACCTTTTCGTTTGCAGATTAATTGCAAGCGTACTTTGGTCCCCGCTTTTAATGAGTTCAAATAAATTAGATATTCAGAGCTGATCAGGCTAGGGGTCACATATGAATGACAGCTGCACATCTGGCAACAAAGAAGTTTTGACGTCAGTCCAATAGGGAATCTGCGTGAAAACTCAGATATTTGGAGGTATTCAAAGAGTAAGTGAAACTCCATTGCCTTCCTGCTTTTATAGTCCGTGACTAGTAACGTATCTATGGGCGTTCTGCTGATGGAGAGGGGGTGTTGGGTGGAAAGCCAAGGTGAGCGACCGCTTGCCATGAGCAAGCGTATTGCTATGGAGCTGGCAAAGAATATCTGCATTGTAAGGGCTTGCCATCTGCACACAGTGAGGGAGAGAGACTCGCTGGTCCCCATCCTACATATGACAGAGCCAAGGAAGAGGATTTAGCCTCTAGTGCCTGAGAGGGGTCCAGGCCTAATATGTTTGAAGCTTGACGCTGAGGTCTTGACACCTTTGCTGGAGGCCTCGTACAGGCTATGCTGGCTAAAATACGTTTGAAGAACAGATAAACGTATTTTCAAATATTCTGTTCTTGTATGAACTAGTTTTAATGCATTTTTTTGGTCGTCTTACAATGCGACTGTTTCAGGTTGTGATAAAAACCTAAACGTGGGAGTAGGACTGTCTAGCTTTTTTCCTTTTTTTTCCCATTTAGTTCAGTGGTATATTGTGTGGTTCCATATTGTGTTAGTCTTTGTGTTTTGTGGATAAGGTTGACAAAGATTGCTTTGTGTATCATACAGTTTAGTAAAAAACTTCAGCGCTAGTAGGTCGTCTAGGGATATGTTCCGAAAAATCTCATTGCTTCCTTCACTAAGAGCACAGTTTATTTTCATGGCTTTCTTCTAATCTTACTTTGCGAGGTGGGAACCGTTTTATGTACGGACACGTAACTGTGGTAACCATCCTAACCCATGCATACGTATGCTTTTGTGATGTGCTTTTATGTACCTGCATTCTGGGTTTGGCCGTATGTTTTCAGTATTATATTCAAGGTAACTGTTAGGTTTGCAGTGGATCTGTTGTCTGAGGATTATTATTTCCTTCTAGTGGTTGTTTTTCTCTTAATCCATATTCTTTATCGTTTGTGTAGAGCATCTAAAATATTCCTCCTCCTGTTAAATGTACTGCGATTTCTTCGACAGGTAAAAAGGCAAGGCAAAATCCTGTTCTACACCAGTGATCGGTGTGCGATGCCGTTCCAGTCCTGCTTGCTGATGGACACTCTCTGGGCAGCAGTATTTCTTGCTCTTCCAGGCCTTACGTGTCCCAGAGAAGAGCAGTGCATTACGTGTTTCCTACACTTATCTAAGAATAAACAAAATGGTTCTTCCAGGTGATACGAAGAAGTAGCGATGAGGAAAAGTTGCTGTGCTTGGTACGTCAGCGTGCAGGACACCACTGTCAAACTGCCGTCATCGTGATTCTCATACTGGCCTGGGAAGGGATCCCTCATCTCCTGGCTGACACGCTGTACAAAGAACTGACACAGAGTCTCAGAAAATATGGCTGTCCCACCAGCCGTAGGTGTGCGTTAAATGAAGAGTAAGTTACTTCAATAGTCGTGATTGTTGTGTTGCCTTTTGAATGTTCTGTAGTAAATAACTTGAGAATTCAATAGTTCAACTAATAAAATAACTATACAAAAGCTCATTTAAAACTAGAAACCACTAGGTGTCATTTCAGTATAAAACTTCTTTCCTGGCTTTTCCTAGAGACCAGTCTGTAAGAGATAGCTGTACACGCTACGCCCAGGGACAGGGGTAGCAGTGAACTTCTCTCCTGGCTTTGTGCACGCTGCCCAAAGGCAGTCAGTGTGCCCTTTGCACACGCAGCCATGATAAAGAACTGCTAAGAAGGTGACATGTGACTTTAAATAAACGAGAGATTGAACACTCAAAATTACAGTCTTCCTGTCTATGCCTCTGAGAGGAATTTAGTTTAATTTACTAGATAATATATTGCAACTGAGGCTCTGTAGCAGTGCTGCCTTTGTGCTGATTTTTGCATAGCCCACATTTAACAGCCTCTAATAGCTGTACAGTGACCTGAATCTGATGCTTGTGTTCTTAAAGGGTCGGGCTGCGTAGAGTTGTTGCGCTTTGAAAGTTGGATCAATTTGGAGCTAATGGTATTGCCGCACATAACAAAATAATTATTGGATTTAGGGGTAACCTTTAGCAGCAGTGGTATTTGCTTGGATATAAATTTTATCCAACTGGAGAAGTCAAAAACAAAGTAGCATGGGTATGTTTGTAAAGCTGTAACTGAGTGTTGTGTATTTATTTCTCAGAAGTGGGGCTTCGGGGAGTTGAGACTGTCTTTATGGGGGGAAAAAAGGTCAGTCCTGTACACATGAATATTTCCTTAACAAAAAATACCTGGTTAAACCTCATATTTTATAAATTCCTGTGTTGTTATGCTATGTATTATAGCATTAACCTAAAAAAAAAAAAAAAAAAAAAAAAGAGAGCTGTCTTGTCAGCTGACTTGATGTGTCTTTATTTCCTGTATTTCCTTTCATAGTCGTACTTGTGCGTGTCAAGGACTTGATCCAGAAACTTGTGGAGCATCATTCTCATTTGGCTGTTCATGGAGTATGTATTTCAACGGCTGTAAGTTTGCCAGAAGCAAGAACCCCAGGAAATTTAGGCTTCTCACTGATGACCCTAAACAAGTAAGATTTATTTTATTTATTTTATTGGGGTTTTTTCCCTCCATATACTTATTCCAATGATTTTCAGAACTAGAAATGGAATCTACAGATATCCGCCCCTTCTCTCTCACATGGGTATGCATAGCTTACCATACAGGTACTCAACTAAATGTTTTGTAACTGTAGTATTTGTAGTTTTGCCACTGTATGAAAACTCGGTGTCCTTTACTATGTACTTAAATACCCTAAAAGTATCCTTAAATGCTTTTCTGTGTGCATATTTAGCTCCACCTTCTAACTCTGTATGAAATGCTAATTCTTTGTCAGTATAAAATACAGCTAAAGGGTTTTTTCTAAGGACCAAGCCTGCACCTCAGAGATTCAGTCCTTTTGCCTTGTCACAGAAAATTTTGTAGCTTGGGCTGCACTGCTTTCACACTGCTGTCTGGTCAGCTGACAACCTGGTCTTCTGTCTGCGACCCAGAATAAACTGGTTTTGATGTGGACAGCATGTTTTTTAAACACGCTTGAAGGAACGAATACACTAAAATATGATGCAGTGAAATGATACTGTAGTTGCTGCTTGTGAGTGTTAGTGAAGATGTAAAGCTGAGACAGCACAGAAAATATGGCGACAGGTTATGTGAAGTAATAAACCTCTAAAAAAAACCCCACAAACCAACGAAACTTGGTTTTTACAGTGGAAATATCTTCATGAAGAAGGAATAAAGGTGGTGTAAACTGATAACTGCTGCCTGATGGAAATACATTCCTCAGGGTAACTTGAAAGTGCCTTTTGTTCTGACTGTAAATGTGTCTAACCCCACTTCCCTGTGGAACTCTTAGAGAAAAGTATCACGTCTTTACTGGCACACCTGGCATGCTTTGACAGACACATACTATAGTATAACAGTCAGTTACCTAGTTTTCTGTTTGGATTACCCTGACAATAATCTTCCTCGGCTCCTGAACTTGTGCTGCTGCCAGCTACAGAAAAGACCCAGCTGGTTGAAGTCCAGACAGTAGCAGAGGTATTCTTGCATTTTTTAACATGTAGTGTACACATGGGTATGTACGCTCTGTGTGAAACATTAGTTGTTGCTTGGAAGAGAGAGATGTCAGTTGATTCCCTGGAGCTAAATATTCCTCCCCAGTCCTAATTTTTTCCTGAAAGGGTTGATGAAGCATCTTTTATGCATATGTGCATGAATGCAAAACCCTCAGTCTCCTCTGAGGTGTGCTGTCCACTCGCATTGCAGGTATTCACAAACTTCCTTAGGGCTTGAAGCGGGGTCCTCTGCCTCAGCAGAACAGAGCGCACACGGCCCTTCCGCCCTTCTTCTGCCCGACTACATGACTAAGGCAGTACAAGCGGAAAATAGCCCTGCTTGTTGTCTTAAGAGGGAATTTGTTTTATAAATTTTCAGTTTATAGAAAAATGCATTTATTGGGCATTCTTTCATTTTAGGCATCCTGTTCCTTCTCCTTGGTCCTTTTCCATTCTCTGTGATCCTCTGTTTTTCGTTTCCCCCCCTTGTGTAATGCTGTGCATGGAGCATACTGTGCATGTGTTTTCTCTGTCGGTTTCTAATGTTTTTAACAACATCAGCTGGGGAATCAACAAAGCTGGCAACCTTATTATGTACTGTCTAATGAAATATTAGGGTGTGCCAGATCTCTTACGAGGCAGCGCAAAGAGATCTGTCTGTAGTCAGAATACGCTCCATGAGACTGCAAGCTCTGTTGGTGGCAATCACTTCCTCGGGGTCTGTGAAATGGCCACCCTGAGCCCCATTCGGACACTTAGGCAAGCACAACGGCATTCACTAGAAATGACACCCCACTCATGAGAGCCGTCTGGCATGGCCTGTTCACTTGACAGGTAACCTGCAGGTTTTTGGAGGAGAATGCCTTCTACCACAGGGTAACAGCCGTTGCCTAAAAGAGAAGATACTGAACCAGGACATTTTCTAGATGTGTGGTCTAAAAGTGCTTTCCCTCATTCCTCCTTTTCCATGGAAGCTCTTTTAAAGCCTCTTTGGATTCTGCAGCTGAGAGGGGATGAGGGTTGCACAGCGGGCAGGTACTCCGTAACTGTGTGTGCCTGCGAGGGAAGCATGTGCACCCTCAGGCTACCACTGTGCAGAAGCCTCCCGCTGTAGGTGACAGTGGTGCTTGGGCAGTTGCAGTGTGCGTGCAGGTGGTCAGTGCACCTCAAAGAAGTAAATAATTTTTCTCTTAATTTGGTTTTGTCATTAATTTTTCTAGCAGATGCTCCTTTTAGCTAAATACTGGATATCGATGATTTTGCAGATGACATAAAGCTAGGAGGTATAGCAAATTAAGAAGAAGATAGTTCGAAGTCCAGAAAGACTTGGATCATTTGAGGGACTGGATGGAGTGAGATGAGGATAAGAGTGTAATATACTTAGGTAAGAATAGTACATAGGATAGATAATTAAGGCTGTGTTACCTTCAATGCAGTTCAGAAAAACTTGTGGTAGTGCTTGACAGTTAATCAACTGGCTGTAGTACGAGTTACAAATACGGTACCTTTTTGTAATGTAACATCACACTGAAAAATGTGAAAGTATCCTTGTATGTTTATATACACTGATGTTTACAATATATCCTGATAAGTGGTGTTGTGTGTTTTGGTTTGGTTTGGGTTTTTTTAAGTAAAATAAAATAAGCTGTTATTTTTTGCCGCTATACAGCATGCAAAACTGAAGCTGCAGTTGTCTCTCAAAGCCTGGCCCTTGGAGGAAAACAAAGTAGGGAGTGTGTCACCACCCTTTTCTTTCCCAGTTGGTTGGTGATTTTCTTGGAAAAGCAAAAATTTAGGAAGAGAATTTAAGGATTGTTTCTATAAACAAGAGCTTAAATGTTACACTGCCATAGAAGCCCACCTAGCTAGTTCCATGTTTATATGGCTTACTCCAAGGAAAGGAATAGAACTTCCTAATCTAACAGGTATTTCCATAAAGTCCTGAGTTTTGCACCTCCAAGGAACAAAGTATTTATCAAATGTTCCTAATAAGAATCCTGTTGCAATGTTAGAAACGTACCCCTTCCCCTAAGAGCTGAAATTAATGTTAAATGTTGTTGGGAGTTACTCAATACAATTAAAAGAAAAAGACGACGGAAACCTAGGATTCTTTCAGCAGACGTAAATTAAGGCCCCATAAGCAAACCACTAAAAGAAGACCTGGGGTTCCACTCATCTCCACTCAGCACGGGGTATAATTTTTCTCTTCTGGATGTTAGTTCTCCATTTTGTGTGCAACGTACCTCATTCCTCAACTGTCTATGTATCAGAAGGAGGAAATGATGCAAAAATCAGTTCCTTGTGTGCTGGGTTTCTTTGCCCTAGCAGATACCCTCCATTGTTACTTGGTTGACTTCTATTTAACAATTTTGGTATTTTAGTCATGCAAAAGTAGGCTTATTTGTGGTCGGTGACAAGGGGCAGCAAAACAGAAGTCAGATTAATAAAATAGAAGATAGAGGTGGACTTTCTTAGCTTCGCTGACTTGTCAGGCATCTCTAAACTGGGTTAAATTCTTTTAAAGCAAATTACAGCACTCTGAATGTTGCCTTTCTCTGCAGGAGGAACTTCTTGAAAATAATTTGCAAACTTTAGCTACTGATGTGGCTCCGGTTTATAAAAAGCTTGCTCCTGAAGCTTTCCAGAACCAGGTAGGTCTGTGACATTCCACTAGCATAGCTGTAGCTCTGAACGGGCAGCGTAGTTTGAAAACAAGATGAAACCCCAAAGTATGTTCATGGGTAGAAGCCACAGACCTCACAGATGTGGTGAATCCCCTTGCTTGCTTACAGTGGTTCCTTCATTTGGCTAGTTTTAAAATACTGCGCCTTTTTTGTTTCAGCTGATGGTTAAGTTATGCCCTGAGCTGTGCACATGTAAAAGGCTTAGAGAAAATACTGTAAAGAAAATGCTTTTATTTATTTAAAGAAATTTTGACTCTGGCTGAGCCAATTATCTCGTTGACCTCTGGTCATAAGCGTTGCATGTTTTGTAGGAAAATACGTGCTTTCCTGTCATTCTTACCGGCTGCGGCATTTATTCAGTCGCAAGTGCAGCTGTGGCTGATGGGGTTCCGAGTCGTTCCCTTTCAGTCCCAAGTACCTGTAGTTTATTTTACTTCTAGGTGGAAAATGAACACATGGGCCCAGACTGTCGGCTTGGATCCAAGGACGGTAGGCCTTTCTCTGGTGTAACAGCTTGCATAGATTTCTGTGCCCATGCCCATAAGGACACGCATAACATGCACAATGGAAGCACTGTGGTATGTACATAGGATTTTCTCATTTGTACTGTTTGCTGTTGAGACTTGTGTGTTTTAAAATGCTGCTTGATTTCGTGGGTACATTTGCGTGAAGTTTTTTAAGGCATTATGTAATTAACTGCATGTTGCCATTTATAAAGTCCCATGTTATTTGCATATATTTATTACTGGTCTACAGAGGATGTAAGTTCATCTTATTACAGAACAGATCAAGAAAGGTATGGGAGTGATCCTTCCTACAAAATACCTTCATTCTTTTAAGACCTTTGGAGAGGATTGGCCATAGGACAGATAAGCTGTTCGCAGTAGAGGTTTGATGTTCAAAGGCAAATAATTATCTAACTGAGGAGTTGTACAGACTTCTGTAGAGAAAGAGCTAAACCAAACTGATTCATTATTAATTTATCTCCCCCAGGCTCAGTTCTCATCAGATTGACTCTTCTCTTGCACTGGGCACTTACCAGGCTTCACGTTAGTATAGTTGCTAGTCAGAAAGTAGGGAGTACGGTACCGTGGTGGAGTCAGGTGACTGTTACGGTCTTTCAATCTCAGTATGAAAGCCAAACCCACAGATGCGGGGGGTTTTGGTGTGGTCGTTGTACTAAATACCTTGCTGGATTGCTAGTGAGAAAATCAGTTGGGAATTACTCAGCTAAGTGATCTTTTAGAAACTGAGACCATAGTCTTGAAGGAAGACAAGCACAAAGGAGGAAAGATAAAATAAATCTGGCAATCTGTTTTTTTAGTAGTTCACTCATCTCCACCTTTTCATGACAAACTGCATGGTATACTTTTTCATGAAATACTCCGAAAATAGTAATATTTTGTTAGGCGCTACGTTGGCTCTTAACTTAAAGACAAAATGAAATGGAAACTGAGTCTGCTACTCATTCTGCCCCATTGGATCCCGGGAAAGTCCTAAGTTATGGCCAGAAGCGGCTGGAGAGACAATTAGCCCTTTTTTGGGGAATAGGTCTACAAATGTATTTATCTGTAATCATCTGATGTTATTTCCGCTTCAGATTATCCTTGCTGGTGTTGATGCTTTATTTCTATGGGTTGCAAGTGGTGTGTTTGCAAGTAATTCCAAATCTAAGCAGCATGGAAAATTATGACCTGTGTAAGGTCATTGTATAGGCCAGAACTTACATTGTCTTTCTATCATGTTCTGCCAAATTTTTTAAGTCTTGCAAAACATTATCAAATCATTGTAACTACTGAAAACTATGCCTTGGAATCTGATTTTCATCAGATAGCTCACTCATACAGGTAACTACTGCATACCTGATTCTCTTTATTTAGATTTGATATCTCTCTATTTTAACATACTTGCAACAAAGGGCTATATATAAATAGGAAATAGTTGCAAGTGTTAACGCTCTATTTATGTACTTGAATTGGGGCATTTGCAAGGTGGATTAGAGTTCAGAGTTACCTAATGATCTACACACAGCCTCCACAGTGAGCAGATGTGGGTGTGATTGACAGGACCGACAAGAGTGTGCTGCCTGGTGGTCTGTCTAGGTACATAGTTACAGCGGTACCTATTGGAAGCCTGAAGCAAAAAATGTTGTTGTTTTGCACACAGGGTGATAGGACATGCTGGGCTTTCTCCAATCTAGATTGGTTGGATGATGATCAAAATTACGGTTGTTAATTGTGGCTTATAACCAAATGTGGTGATAACATAGGAAAACTAGTGGTAAGAACACAAAAAGAAAAGACTATGTGTGATTCTAGCATCTGTCTGGTCACCTCCTGCGTTCCCATCTAGTTCCAGAAGCTGCTTTGGCTACCTACTTAGTTTAAAATACATTATGACTTCTCATAAATCACTGGTAATAATGATGGAGGAGTCATTTACATAACTATGCTATATTTTGTCTGTAAAATGTACTATGTGCAAGTAATACATACATCTAACTGAACTGAAGTGACAGCTTTCATATAGATGACTGTTTTCTGATCATGTGGTAATAAACAGAATGAGAACGATTTGCACTGCCTTACAAACCCCAACCATCCATAACTTCATTGTTTTTCTCTTGTATTTTGTTTGATTTTTTTTTAATGGCAGTCACACCTCACAGTTTAAAGCCTGTACAAAGCATACTTGTCACCTTGCACCTCGTTACTGTTGGTAAGATTTCTTCCCTTCCTCTTTGTTCCAACACAAAATCTTCATTTATAAAATCTGAAGTTCCTCGAGACTTAAAATAAATTAAAATAAATACCTTATAAGATGGTATTTGCTAATGCTGCCAGCTCCATCACCGCTACTGAAGGCATAAGTGACACCTTTTCATTTTCTCCCTTCAGTTGTTGGTGAATCACTTTCACCACAAATATGAAAGGAATGCTGCACAGTGCACCGAAAGTAAAGGAAAAACAGAATCTATTTAAATTATTTAAACCAGACACAGACATGAGTTCAGCAAAGCACTTAGATGATTTTAATGATAAGCATGGAGTTTACTGTATACTGAAAGGAATATATTATCTGATGAGCTGCCAATAATAATTCCCTTGCTCTGCCTCTGCCAGAATTTCAGAAAAGCACTCTTGTGTTTTTCTGGGTGTACACGTTTTGGTGATCAGCTGCATTATTTGTATGTGACTCTGAAAATAACTGAAGCTGTCATTTTTATTAGCAGTGGGGGGGGAAAAGTCTTAGATGTGTCTTCTGTAGATACAAGATAGCATAGTGCATCTTAACTTCCACAAATGGAGGATTACCATGGGAGATTTGATTTGCTGAACATCCATCCTGCCCAGCAGCAGAATCACACCCTGAATTTAGCAGAGCTGCTTTTTGGTAGGAGAGCTAAAAATAAAAGTGAATATTCCCTGTTTGCTCTGTAGTAGAATGAAAACACTTGGCAGGTCTACAGAGGTGTAAACTAACATGTTTATCTGAAAGAAGCAGAAGTAATTTCTGCCTACGAACTGAGTTTTTTAAGAACCTTTAAGTCAATAAATATACCATCCATTTTTACTCAGACTCTTTTGTCATCTTTTAACGTTCTCCGAAAGGCCTTTAATGTATGTTATAACTGCAGTGTTAGGGTGCAGTGTTCTTTGTGGATATGAAGCTAAATGAGCAACACACAGATAAAAGCTTTATAGTTATTAATGGAGTCTGTGAAATGTAAGTATTTTTGTTTCTTTATTGGATAAGCTGCAAAGGATCACAGGCTTCATACCTGCGTGAATCCGTTTAAATTGCTGATGTGTGGGGTTTTACAGTGACTGGAACAAAACGGTTAATGACAACTTTGCTAGTTCTGTAGCATGTGTATGGGTGTTTCTCATCCCGCGGGGCACGTTGCCCTTTCTGCTGGGGTTGAGGAAGGAGAGAGACCCGCTGCAATTACGTGTAATCATTGGTGCCACACAGTCTGTAGCAGGCACTGTGGAAGAAGGGGAAGAAGATAAATCTATGCTTCAAGGGCAGCTACAATATAAAATTTATTATTGGCAGCAGATCCAAGTAGTGTCAGTCAGCAATCCATCAACAAACTGTTCCTGATTTATTTAAAAAAAAAAAAAAAAGAAGATCTTCTGCTCTTCCAGTAACTTACTGTATTTCTGTAGTTACAGCCCATCAAGTCATTGCACATAGATTCAGGCCGTTGCAAAAAATGACAGCATGTCTCTGTGAACGGTTAAGACTACCTTCCAGACCACGCCCACGGCTTGCTTTGTGAGCTGCAGAAGTACTAGGTGCTCAAGTTGGTGGTTCAGATTGTAACAAATAGGAGAAAAGATAAACCCCACAGGGCTGTAAAGGAAGGATTTTTGTTACTGTTCTTTCTATTGTGAAAATGAAGACACATTAGAAGTCCACTCTACAACCTGCGAGCTCCCAGGCAGTGCTTTGTGCGCCACACCCACGTTAACAGTGTATGGTACAGAAATGCTGTCTGATGTCACTTCCTATGTGTATGTATACAGTGGCCAAAAGGAAAACCTGTTTGGGGTTCCCTCCTCTGACTCTCAGACTTACGCACGCTCATTCAGGGTCTACCAGGCCAGTAAAATGACACAGTTTGTGGCAGCTGTAAAGGCACAGCAACGTTGTTTGTGTTTGCAGTGATAGGCCATGATGCAGCAGCACCCCAGAGCCCCGAATGGCACACACTCTGCTTTCCATCTGCAAAAGGGAAGATGAGTATAGGAAACTTGATTCCGTCTTTCAAGTTTACGAAGGCTGTTTGACTACTTTGTTGAAACTTGAATTTAAAACATCTGTTCTTACGACATAGTGGAAAAGGCTACATCATTTCTACATGTGAAGTTCGAGGGGACAAAGGCAGATCAAAGAGCCCAACAATAATGGCCTGGGAGCTGTGTGGCTACAGATGTTTCTCTGGAGATCTGTGGAGGGAATTTCACTGAGTTCGTGGGTGCATTTTAAGTTTAAAAGAAATAAAAGTAAAGTTTTAGAAATATGCAACTTTTACCATGACATCACTAAACCCAGAATAGGTAATGGTTTTGGTCACCAAGCACACTGGAAACCTAAACAAACCACTTGGCCAACATTTTCTTTGGCTTTTGAGCATCCTGATGATTTAGCTGCATGTTCTGGAAAAAGTATTTAGGGTAGCAGGATATGCAGCTTCACTGTGTAAATGGGCTTTAACAGACTCCATGACTTTCTCATGTTCGGGTTTGATTTTGGTCAGTTTGCAGCACAATATCAGTGCCAAAGGAAAATGCCGCTTTTAACTTCTCAGCAATAGCTTCTCTTTATGTTTCCTTAATGGAATATTTTGCACAGATCCGAATATTAAGAGTGGCTTTTGAAATGGATGTTTCTCATTTAGTGGATACTCCACTTCAGCTGTAAATTGCTAGCTTATCTGTAGGGCCTTAATTTATAGCTGGTTTCCCCGTAACAGTAACTTTTCAGTTATCCACTTGCCATTGTGTCCTTCCTTTTATATTAAAATATATTATGGGCAACACTGACCTTAAAATTTTACATACACTAAATTTGTCGTCATGGTATTTAGGCTGCAGCTGTACTGGTCTTCAGGTTTTTAACTAGCTTTTAACATCCATGAATTTCTTCATTTTATGTGTTCTAACTCAGTATTTAATATATTGTATGTGTTGGAGTTGACTATAGTTTCAACATACTTCTGCCAATAGACTGCAGCCCTCCCCTTCTTTAGTTCCTAAAAGCAGTTCTTTAGCTTTCTTGTTCTAAAGAGAGTGTTGGCTTTGTGATAAGCAAAAATGAGTATTTGTCACTAAAACAGGCTTTCCTTCCACCAATACGACCTTTGAGTTTTGTCTCTGCTTGTATGCTTTCCCCTGGGCCAAGCACTGTGAAAATGTAGAGCTAATCTACCTTTGCCTAATTGCAAGTCAGACAAAAGATGATGAAAACATTTTTAAGAGTAAGTCTTTTTATGGAAAAGAATGAATGTACAAGATCAGTTTTCTATGAAAGTGTCTGGTAAAATGCCTGAAAGTTTAGAACTATAAATTGGATGAAGCTCTCAATTTTCAAAATAAGCAAGATTGTGGATTGAATCTTCAAGATTTGGACAGTGTTCAGACTAGCGCATGGGTCCAGACACATGCAGGCTGGACAGAATATTTTTAAAGACAAGTGGGAATCATTCCGTTTCTGACGAGAACAAGTGGGAGCTAGGCCCCTCCATGCTTATTTTTACGACTGCTTTTTTTTTTTTAATTTAGAAGGGGAGGATGTGCTGGGCTTTCTAAGAGTGTGAGTCATACGCAATTGTGCTCTCTATATGTCCTACCCTCTTTCACCCTTCCTGAATAACTTGGAATCTGCTGGCAAAGTTCAACCGGATTCCGCTGAACTTTGCAGAAACTGAATGGTCTTTGGAGATTTTAACCTCTTGTTCTAAGTTGCAAAAATTGACTGTTGAGTGGGGGAGACAGATCCAGGTTAGCTCCTCCACTGAGGAGGCGGCAGGGTCCTCACAGCCGCGGCCCCAGGTTAATCCGCGTGTGGCTGCTGGCCTGGTAGCCAGGAGGCACCGAGCTTCAGCCAGGCCCTGCTTCTGCAGGCTGGTGCCCAGCGGCGGTGGGAGCAGGGATAACGGTGCTGGGGTTGGGAGCATGGGGATGGAGAAGTCCATAGGGAACCAGGTGTCACTCGCTGCTCACGGAACAACTTGTTGTTTTTTCTAAATCTTCCCTGTAGTCCAAAGGCTGCCCAGTAGAGGTAAGTACGCATGGAGCAAGCAGATCAGTAAACGCTACTCATCAGCTTCTAATTGCCCCTTCACTTTGCCTTAAGAACCCTTCTCTCGATCTTTCAAAATGCCAGCTGAACAGCTCTTCTCTGTTGTCTCTGCCCCTCAAATTTTCTCCTTTTGCTGCTCTGCAACTGTCAAGCTTTGCATATAGCTATTTATAAAGCCCTTACCACCACCTGATTGATTTAGGATTTTTAGTTTGTGATTCTGTAATTTTATTATTCTAGAAATAATTGTGTGATGCTTTTATGTGAAAGCTGTGCTATAAAATAAAAAATGTTTGGTTTTTTCCCCCCGCTAAATAATAATATTATTCTTCTCCCTTGGAATGTTAGGCATGGTCACAAGATTCTGGGAAACTGGATTAACTGTTTACAATAGGCATCACATTCAGCCTACACAATGATGGAATGATAACGTTTCTGTTTAGGGAGTATCATCTCATCCTTGGAAGGCGCTCAAATTCCTGTATGTGTGCAGTCAGTAACTCCCTGTGAAGCAGAAGCTTAACTAAGCCGTGATATTAACGCATGGCTTTCTAGTGATGTCCTATACTGTTGTGAAAAACAGTAGTCTCTTACGAATGTAAGCAATAACACTATAAATGGCGTGACTATTTGTACACTTGCTCGTACGTGTGAAACTGTCACCGTCCCTTGGAAAGAACAAAACCAGGAAGCATGCCGCTGGTGTTAGCGCTTCTTTTAAGGTGAAGGGTTAGTATTAATAATGGCCGGAACCTTAGAAGTGCTGAAAATTGTAAGTACTGCAAAGGTTCAGCAGTGATTCAGAAAAATTATAGTAAGAAAACTGTTGCAATACGTTTGAACATTTATCCACGTTTCTGATGCGCCCTTATCAAACTGGATCTAACCAGAATTCTCCTCTCGGCTCCAGTATCTCACAACAGATAATTTAATAAGATAAAATAGGTCAGTGGCCTACGAGAAACCAAACGTTTGCTGGGTCTCATGACTTCATTACAGCCGGCAGGCCAAGTTGGGGAAGGGTGTTAATTTAAGAAAGCATGTGTAAAGAGGGAGGGAAAGAGTTAAAGCTGAGATTTGCTAAAAAATATAGAGCAGTATGAGTAACTCTTTGGGTTTGTTTTTTTTTTCCATTTGCCAGCCAAAACAAAAAATAAAAACAGTTCCAGGTCATAGAAACTTCTTGTTCAATCCAAAAATAGTATTTTCTTTTTTCCTATGTTTTAGTCCTTAAAAATGAATCTGAAACATCAAATATGTATGAAAAACAAAAAAATCTGAATGCTTAGGAACTTACAGTATATTTACAGCTCAGATTATTTACCAAGGTTGGCATGTATTTGTGGGTAGTGTAAGTTGAGCCCAAGTTTAATTTTTCCTGTCCAAGACATGCCTTGATCTTATTCTCCAAGTACCAATAATTTTTCTGCATCATCATAAATCAAAATATTTGTCAGATGTTTGCATTTGAAAGGCCCATGGCATTGAGGCCATAAAATATGAGAAAACAGTGAAGTCTAGGATGACTGCTTAAACATTTAAATAACTTCTGTATTTTATGTACGTGGTTGTATTTGTAAATGTTTCTGTTCTTGGCAGGTCTGTACATTAACGAAGGAAGATAACCGGAGAGTGGGGGTGATTCCAAGTGATGAACAGCTCCATGTGTTACCTCTTTACAAAATTTCACAAACGGATGAATTTGGCACCGAAGAGGGACTGGAAGCCAAGATAAAAGCCGGAGCCATACAGGTGCTCACAGCTTTTCCCAGAGAAGTACGAATGTTAGCTGAGCCTCTCAGAGCTACAAAGAAAAAGAAACCAGACACAAGGAGGACCCTGACTGAAAAGCAGCCATTAGTAGATAAAAAATATCCAACACCAGTAAAGCTGAAAACTGAAGCCCCAGAAAATCTTGGCAACACTCTGCATTGTTTAGGTGAGTGGTGCTTATTGAGTTCTGCCAGTCTCTTCTGATACTGTGTTGCCTCTTACCCATCTGAGGGGAAGGAAAAGCTCCTTAATACGCAGTTTTATAAAATACTTGTATATTGGGCATTTTAGGGGCTAATGAGCGAGTCATTGTAGTCAATATTCTCTCTTGGCACAGGAAAAAAAACAGGTGATCACCCAAAAATAAGTTTGTGGTGGTGTGTGAGCACCTGTGAAATATTTCCAAGTTCCCTTATTCTAATATATAACGGCAGGAGGATCATCTCGAAATACTGTTGTAGGAATGTTTATCCAAATAACCGACATGAATTTCTGTCATTTGAAAGAACAAGAGCTGTGTTACCCACTTCCCATGAAAGACAGTGGCTTTCTCGGAATCTGAGTTGATTGTAATTTCCTATCAATGGCATGGATACTGCTCCAAAGCAAGAGATTTGCAAAAAAACCCCCAGGTTTTATCAAAAAAACACAGTGCTTCTCAAACCGTTCCGTGAAATGATTATTAGCAGGGGCCAGAGAGGTGGAATCTGTCAGCAGCTAGGTAAAAGGTACGCCGTCTTTGTTCTGTTACGAGACGATTACGATGGCCAGAGTCTCCTGCTACAGTATGTGTTTGTGCAACGTTGGCTGAGCTGTGCGGAGGCGCTTTTGATTTACGCTGTTGAAGCTGGGGTCAGATTTTGGACCAGTACTTCAGAGGATACAGCTGTTCTATGGGACTTTGCAGTAATGAAAAGGAGAAAAGAAGGAAGAGGTGGAGGAAGCCCTGGACTGAGATTCTGTGATCAGAGCAGGGGAAAAGTAAATGAAAGGAATTAAAGCATAGCCCATCTACCTTTTAGGAAGGAGAGAGGAAAATTAGCCAACCTGCTATAATTTTGAATTGTATTTCATGAGAGACACCCAGATATATGTAGTAAATTTAGGGGGAGGAATAATAGTTAAATGTAGTTAGAACATCATCTGCATTTTGGGGAGATAAAAATAAAAAAAAAATCCATTTGACACATTTTCCTAATTGGCACTCGGCACCCTGCTTTGTGTCGGTAGAGGAGTCAGGGCAACCAATAAACGTTGCATATAGCAGAATGGAATAAGAACAAGAAAAGCCAAGAAAAGCAGTATTATTGACACCCCTAGGAAATTAGGCAAACGTTCAGTTAATCTACATGCAAGTTTGGGAGACACAGTCCAGGCTTTGAAACAAATATAAAAGGACTCCTCAGGCTGAGGATGACGTCCAGCAATAACTCTGAAGCAATGATTAATAACTTCCATCGTGCTCAGGGTGGACTGGAAGTCCTGGAAGCATTAGAGAGCTCTGGTTTGGGAAGGAATTCTGAAATATTCTGATCTCACTGGAATGTTGTTTTGAAACACTGAAATAGAGTTATGAACCGCCTACCTGTACATGACATTGTAGTTACAAATAGTTATGGCTTCGATGTCTGAAAAACATGGCTTTAACAAATGCTACAATATCCAGACTTTTGCCATATGCTTGGGGAACACAGAACTTTATTTCTTGAACATGCAAAAATAATAAAATAACTGTGTAAACAAGCCAACTTACATAATTCGTTTGGACTTGGAAGTATTTTGGTAAGGTAATTTGAAAGGGCTGCTGATAAAAATAAGTCATGGAGTGAGGAAGAAATACTTTTGTGAGACAGTTGCTCAGAGATGGAAAAATAAGAATGCGAATAGAAATATTTGGTTTCTATCATAGAAGTGCAGTTTTTGTCGTGGAAGTTTTGATAGTGCAGTGCCTCAAAACAGATGTCAACACTGTAATCCCCACATCTACTGATGGCACATACTGCTGTGGTTGGCCATGTGAACGATTTCAAAGAGGCTTTGCTAACTGGGCAGCCGTGCCAGAGGAAGTTCAGGTTTGCAAAGGGCCAGGTGTTTGCTCTGCATGAGGTAAATAACTTCAAGCATTTACGCACATCGTTTACGTGTTTACTCCAGTCACACAGGACGACGATCGCTGGGTAAAGACCTCAGCACACTGCTGAGGGCTGCCCTGCCCTGCCCCTGACCCACGGGGAAATGCAAAGCTCTGTAAAATATGGATTTAGAATACTACAGTATTGTACTTGTTCTGCGGTTATAGGGGATCAGTCATTGATTGGTTCTTTCCATTCTGCCAGTGGCGAGTATCCTTTTAGTCCTGAGGGATGGAAAATTTTAGTCTAACTGAGATTGTTAGGCTTAAAATGAAAACAAAATCAAAGGGCCTGTGAAACGGAGGATTTGAAGCTAGACTACCCAGTAGTCACTCCTGATAGTAAACTAGAGGAAACGATTATTTAAATCAGGATCCCTTCATATTAATAGTGGCTTTCAATTCTGGTCACACCTTTTAAACATAAAACAAAAGACAAAGGATTGAAAAATAGTAAAAAAAGATAGAAAAACTTACTAGGGGAAGAATAATACTGACTATAGCTTTAGGTAAGCAGTGAATAAAGTACTGCTAAAGGTACGTTAAGCAAGTCAGATACTACTATTACATTTTCTCCTGATGCAAGAATGAAAGAATACTTAGCTACACTTCAACAGTAAAGGAAAAGGTGCTGATAAATGGTGTATATAATGTATAGTACTCAATCTAGTAAAGAGTACAAGAGTTTAGAATATTGGTTTGGCTTTTTAAGTTTTAAAAAGAACATGGAAAACATGCAATTGGATGAGATGAGATAACCGTGGTATATACTGTCAGTCATGTTTTTGGCCATGTGAGGGTATCGCTCTTTGGAGTAGCCTGGGAGAATCACGAAGGAGTCGCAAGGCCAGCTGTGCCATATTGCCCATTACACAGATGTAGCATGCTCTTCTGAAAGAGGCTTGACCGTCATTTCAGAGCCATTGCAGTATCCCCCAGCTGGGAAGCCTGGAAAGCTTGAGAGACGCCTCTAACCTGCATGTCTTCACCACACGGAGAACTGGAAATTGAAAAGGGATAAGAGAGGACTCTCTTGTCCTCTTTACTGTCCTTACCTGGCAGCAAAGGTGGTGGTGAGGAGGACCTTCTGAGGGCTGAAGACATTAAGTCGGCTTGGTGGAGCACGCGTATATGAAGACTTGGTTTGAATCTCGACTGTGCCAAGTCCTTTGTAGAAATGCCGTGTATTAAATAGGGTGCACTTGTTGTGTACCTTTTGCCAACAGCAAGCAGCACAACTGTTACTTTTTACATTTGTGCTAATGCTGAGCGCCTTTGAAATCCCAAATTATTATGAAATATGTATTAAAGATACAGGCCTCACATCCTTCCTTGTATAGTCCTGTCACTTAACCACATTATTCTGGACAAATAAACTTTACAGACGGAAAGGTTATTTTTGTCTCCATAAATACTAGCAATTCTTCTTGGCCCTTATTGGATAGAACAGGAGATGAACCACCAACTTAGAGACAGTTTCTCAACTGTCCCACAGCAGAGCAGACTACAGCCAGCAGTTCCCAGCGGAGGCGCACCAGACTCTGTTTGACCAGGAGGTATTCCTGGGGAGCAACGCCACCTTATCTGAACCATTACCGATTTCCCTCTCCCCATATATTTGAATTAACTTCTCTTAGTCTCTGCTGCTTTGCCCTGCAGAGCAAGGAGCTGCTGGCAAGGGATGGGGAACTTGCTGGAGCCGCGGCCATTTTGAGAGTGCTGTGGGTTGTTAAAACTTCTTTTCGGAGAAGATAGGTCTCTGGAAAGTGCAATTCTCAAATGCTGTGTTTCAAACCTTTTGGAGGACCAAGGCCTTGAGGATGTTCTTAATTAAATTAAATGCTTTGAGTTTGATTTTGTAGACAAGGTTTTTAAAGAGTTGATGCGGCTTCCTCATGTCCCTCCAGAACATCAGTATTTGCATACTAACTATTGTGTCCGTAATTTATCCCACTTTGCCTTTTTTGCATTCCTATTGAAAGAATGGGGTTTAATCCATCACTATTTATAAATTATTAGAAGACAGAATAGAAGAAAGAATAGTTCTTCTATATTCGGTAAAGCAATTAAACATCCTGTGTATTTATGGAACAAAGAAGACACTGACAGAGACGGTCTTTTATAACAATATGCGAGAGCTCTCTGTGGGGTGCCAGCTTGCCAGCAAAACACATGTAAAGCAATTTCAGGGCATGACGGAAAGCCCATCAAAGTCAACGGAATTCTTTCCCGTTACTCCAGTGGACTCTGGATTGAACTTACTCATGACGAGAATGAGTCATTTGAGGAGACTGTTCCACAAACAAGCACAGCTGGAGGGTGCCAGGACTAGAAATTGATTAGGGAGCTGACATAAATTGAACAAGTATGTCTCCACAAAGATCTCAATTAATGTGTGGCAATTAGATGGAAGACAGCCAAATCACATGATGCAGCTTTGTAAGGATGCATTTACCTGGAGTATTTTGCCAGATACTTTTTTTTTTTTTTTTTAAAGAAAATGTCTGAGTAGTTACTTGCTAATGCATGAATCATTGTAATTCAGTAATTTTTTTGCTGCGATGGACAAGATCTCTAAACACGCTTTTTCCTTTGATCATAATATGGAGTTAAGGCAGCCAAGAATTGTGATTGTTTCACAGGCTTAATTTCAGACAGACTAAATTTCATTAATTATGTAAAAACTTCTACGTAGTGCTTCCTGCTAGGCTGGGTAGTGCTGAAGGCCAGCAGTCAGCTGCTTGGAAGCACTTGTGCAGAATTGGGCTGTGTGAATCGGGACTGAGTGGTTGTTTCATTTTATCTGTTTATTTTATTCATCCCTCTGTGAAACACCTTTCTATTTTATACACCAGCAGTCTGACTGGAAAACGTTAAGGTGTTAATTCAGCGAAGTTATTATGTGTGTATGTAGTTCGAGTCAGAGAGATATTCGTAAAAAGCTGAAAATAAGCACTCTCAAAGATCTGTGGTCATCATGTATATCTTCCATATTAAAAAGCACGTATGAAAAATATTATTAAAGTTATATTTTATGAATTAAGTGAGGAAAAGTACTTACGCTTTGGTGTGCATTTTTTTTAGGGAACAAAACAGATGCTTTAAAACCTGGAATAAAAATGGAGACTTCCGATCACCTCTATGCCATGAAACATACTTCAAACACTACTAAAAATTGCTCTTTATTAAAACAGTATACGGCTTCCTCCCCCTTCAAGGTGGATAGTTTACATCCTTATTCATCTTTAGCACATAAGCCTGGCATAACAGCAGTGACTAATATTCAACAAGATTTTTCAGTTCCCTACGGGTATTTTGAATGCAGTAGTAAGCAACCTCACGTGACACCTTATGTTAATTGTAAGAACTTTGATGTGTCGGTCAAAGATTATACTGGAATTTTGCTGAATGATAAGATGAATGGTGTGCCGCCGATTCTTCCAGAGGTCACTGCTCCAGGCCCCCCAGCCCATAAAGACCCCCTGCCCACTATACTTGAACATCAGCCAGACAAACGGAATTGTCAGCTTCAGTTAGACAATTCTCCTTCTTCACAGATGATCAGCTCTTGTGATTTGTCAGTACCGCTAAGCTCTCCGGCAAAGGATGCAGTCGGAAACGAAGCTGACTGTTCCCATGGATGCCCAATGGAAAAGGGCAGCTCCCATCGAGAACAGATGTGCGATTTTGACTGTGTTGACGAAAAGCAAAGCAGTGCACTGGGACAACCGACTGATTCTGAAGAAAAAACTGAGGAAATGTGGTCAGACAGTGAGCACAATTTTTTGGATGATGACATTGGCGGGGTTGCTGTGGCACCTTCTCATGGTTCTATCTTAATTGAATGTGCAAGACGTGAACTCCATGCTACCACCCCTATTAAAAAACCCAACCGCAATCATCCCACAAGAATTTCTTTAGTTTTCTACCAACACAAAAATTTAAATGAGCCAAAACATGGTTTAGCCATGTGGGAAGCGAAGATGGCTGAGAGGGCGAAAGAAAAAGAAAAAGAAGCAGAAAGATTAGGAACGGAGAATACTGAACTAAACTCTAACAGCAGGAAAACAAAGCAAGCAAGTGAAAACAGAGATATTTTTTATGAAGACAACGAGTTCAACCAAATTCCATCACGCAGAGCATTAACAGTAACTAAGGATAATGTAATAACAGTATCTTCTTATGCCCTTACGCGAGTTGCAGGGCCTTACAACCATTGGGCATAGGTTTTAGTATCAAATGCCTCCTCTTGGTGCAGTGTTACACAGTGTTTCTTTAAGGTGCTGTTAAAGAACAAGTCTCGTGTCGTTTACTATTTGCTCATCTCAACCATTTTAAGGCTGAGGTAAAAAAAAAAAAAGGCGGGGGGATTTCTTCTTAAACTGTGACTTTAACATTTGGTGGTGCTCAAGCACATTTTAAGCAAAAAAAAAAAAAGTTGTATAGTTTTAATACGTTCTAAAAAAAGATTTTGTTTAGGTTATTAACCTTGATTGAATCATTCAGTTTATTACCTTTAGGAATTTATATTTTGGTGCTTTAAATCAAGTCTGTTTACTACAAAAATCATTTATAGGGATTTTAACAGGTTCACATTTTATGGTGTTAAATCAAGTTATACAGTAATAGCTCTACACAGCTCTTGGTGCTTAACCACATCAAACAGTTAAAAATAAATAAGCTGAATTATTACTTCATGGTGCCATTGCTTTAACAACTTCCAACCATTGCTATAGAGTCCAAATTACAGATAAATCTTTTAGAAAACCAATGAATTTTTTTTCTCTAGATTTGTCATTATGTATGAAATGAAGTTATTGGTAATGATGGCTGGAAGTTGTTTTTAAGCTGTAAATATATATTTTAAAAGCACTTTCTATTTTTAAAATTAACTTGAAATAGTATAGTATAAGGATCATATTGTCTAAGGTTTGTGCATACTCTACAGAAGAAATCATTTTATTCTTGCTGTGTAGAGTTCCATATTGTTACAGCTGCAGTATGTATGCTAATAGCATATGTGATTGTTTTTAGACTTGCCCTTTTTCATCGAAGATTTTACATTGCGTATAAACAACAGTTATACAGAAAGATTTTATTATTTTCAAGACAGCGTACAAACGTGAAATTAGGAGACATCTTGTCAATACGTGTGTTGCTATTGGGAGTTATGAATATTATTTGGTTTTTTAATGGCAGCATTTGTTATGATTTCTTTGAGCAATAAGTGCGTAAGTCTCATTCGTTTGGATCATTATAAGTTAATATGACAACCAAATGTTCCTAATGCCTCAGGGGTAGGATTGTTTTGGGATAAAAAAAACACCCCCTAGAGTTGCCTTATTCTATTCTGGGAAAAAAAAAAATAATTGGGGAAAATACAAAGGAAGTGTTGGAAAAGTATGAAATTTCTAATATTTAACAGCAAATTTTTCATTAAGAATAACCTATCTGTAATATTCACCAGCTTTCTAAGTTCAGTTTTTTTACAAAAATGTTTTGTAAATTTTTTAAGTGATTTATACATTTCACGTAGAAAGGGTTGTATTCTTCCTTCCAAACATATGAAATTTATGTTCTCTGTTTCTGTTGAAAAAGTGACATATCATGAAATGAGTATTTGCTAAACCAGAGGAAAAACAGACACTCCATTGCTTTTAAATACTGTAGCATCCCACTCTTCTTTCTGATTCTCCTCTCCTATGTATTTCTTTTTAAAACTTATTTATTTAAACAACTTACCAAATGACAATGTTAGCTAAGGACCGACCTCATCCTGCAACTTCTTCCATGAGAACAGCTCTGCGTAGCCATACCTGCCCAGTCAGAGCCAGGAGGACCGCTCAAGCCAGGACTCCTCTCGTGACTGAGAGCTGCAGGATCAGGCCCCAGAGATGAAGCTGTACCTTAATTCTGCCTCGGAGTCCTCCCCAGCTGGGTAACCTGTAGGTATAACGAGGTCAGAGTTTTCCAGTGCGAAGAGATACTAATAATATACTTGATAATATTATAATGTAGTGGTGCTGTAACAGAGGAATATGAACTATCTAGATCTGCTTTATTTAAAACCTAGACAAGGTGCTTTTTCCTTGAAACGTTGAACTATAAGCGCTATATTTACAGTTTTGGTACGAAAAGTACATAAATTGTATTTTTAACATATAGTGCCAGTTAGGACCTTGGTGCTACAAATACTTAAATGCGGCTGTAGATCAATGAGACTATTCTCCTGTATAAATGTATACACGTATAGTGTTTGCAGGAGCACGGTCTGAAGTAGCAATCACTATGTAATGACCTGGGGTTCAGTTCCACAGATTCCTGTCAAAATTAACAAAAATGTTGATGGCAGAGGATGGCCGAATTGAACCCATTCTTTGTATCTTACCTATTTTAAGTAAAATTTGTAAAAACCGGGTATGCTGCAAATTTTAGTTCAAAGCTTAATATTAGTTCAAATAGAGGATATGAAGGGATTGTAAATAATAATAAAACAGAAACAATATTATGCCATCGTTTTGTACCAGCAGTTTTATGCTTCTTGACTATGTAATATACAGTATACATCAAATCATTATGGTATTTTGTGTGCCTTAGATTTCCATTTTAAAACTTGTATATTTTTGGTGAGCCGAAGATTAGTAAGAATTCCAGCTGTCCATACAGTAAGTAGTACTGTACGTTCTCTAGCTGTTCCATTCATGTATTTGCTATCTGAAAACCCTTGTCCCACACCATGATCGATCATTTACAGAAAGATTAGTTCATTGGTTTCCACTGATAGTGCTGATGGCTTTAGTTTCTATAATGCAAATTGAAAAAATCATTTATCATTCAGCACTCCCATTCACATTGTTATGTGAATAACAATTTTTCCACACAAAATTAGTAAGTTACAGAGCCATCGCTTTACCTTTTAAAATGTCCAAATCATTAAAGTGGATCATTTTTACTTGAAACTTCCCCTATAAATGCCCATGTTTAACTTTTGTATGATTGGAGACTTCAAGATAAAAATGTTCCATTGAAAAACCAGCAGCTTCCCTCAAAGAAGTGAGAAACTGAAAGGTGGATCTAAAAGGATACCTCCAAACATAGCCCCTGGCAAGTCACTGCACAAGTCAGTCCAGGTCTACCTTTCTTGAAATGGCAATTTTAACGGAGAAAAGTAGATCTTAACGTAATAGTTAATGCTATTAACTGATAGGTGCTAAAACTCACAGTTACTACTTTATTAAGATTACTTACATGAGAAAAAGGTATCACCTATACAATAAAATATAATTCGCGGTGCTCTTTCCTTGACTGTCTATCACGTAACTACTTTTGCAACGTGTACCTAACAGGCAGGTTAGCTGGCCACTTTTACTTCCTGCTGTGGCACATAGCAGGTGGTGATCTGAGAAGCTAATATTTTCTATTGCTGTATCGCCGTATAGAAAATGCAACTATTTACTGTTTTTACAACTGTGTGCTATTTATTGTAACATTTCAGAATATTTATCAGTCTTGTACACCAATTATGTTGGTTTGAGTAAGGTTATCGTTTTATCACAGTCTTTGTCTCTTAAAATTTGCCAGTCTGTGGGTGTATTGCTTTCCTTTGCAGCCCACACAACCACTTGTAATTTGCTCTTACCCCTTAACAAAGTCCTTCCAGGATGGCCAGATCAGGAGCTGGATCTAAAATTAAGGTAGCTGGCTAGGTCAGACCTGCATGTTGTACTTGGTTTCCAACAGCTGGCACTTTTGAAAAACCAGAAAACGGATTCAGGTGTGGGCTGGTGGTGGGGTGTGGTTGTCTTTCGATCCTTTTTCATGGTATGCTAGCAAAAACAGTCGTGATCAAACATGGGACACACCTGACTTCCCAGAAGAAATGTCTCTCATCCCTTTCTCCACTGAGTCCAGTACCACTGCTCCACCTTCACGCTGGAGGGAAGGAGTAGTGCTTTCTGCAGGAGCCAGTTCTGTTTGACTCACTGAGTCCCTGTGGGAGTTACTGCAGTCATGCCCAACTAAACAGTGAATTTTACTTAACGCAGTTTCTCTGCGCATACTGATTTGTAACATGCTATTGTATTACAGAAAATAGAAAACATTATTTCTATAAATATTTTAGTCACAAGATCCAAAAATCTTTTTAAGGACTTACAAGTACTTGTGACTTTCTAGCTGTAACAGCTGTACTCAGATTTAGTCTTTTTTTAAGGACTTTCTAAGCCTACTTTTACTTAGGAATAACTGCTGTTAAAAGTCCTTATCTTACCTATGACAGCGCTTCTCTATACTTAGAACAGGAAGTAACAGTTGTATCTAAAGCAACCTTTTACGTTAAGCATGGGTAAACAACAACTTCTTTAGTACTTAGGATTATTTGTAACATAGAACTGTTTGGGTTTTTTTTTTTTAAGACCTTTTTAATATCATTGCAGTATTACGCTAAATTTGTTTTTTTAAATTGGGGTCCTGTTTACGTTGCTGCAGCCCTATTGACTGCAACGGGCTCATTCATCAAGCTTGCATGCAATTTTCATATTGGACTGGATGGATGCGAATTCACACTTGACCGAAGTCTGTGCTGACTCAGACTCTTGCAGCCCTACAATTAATAGTTTTTGCAAGGACAGATGGAGAGAGATTTGGAGCAAATGTACTTCTGGTTAAACACAGAGGTTATATTGTTTGTAGCATGAGAAGTAATTCAAGGTCCGTAGAGAGACATAATACCTTCACCTCAAGTTTCAGGCGTGCAGGCAGGTCTGTTTCGGAACACCTTCAGGCTTTTGCTCTTGACAGCTCTTTTGATTTTTCTTCTCTGATAGGTTGTTCAGTGAGAGATTAGCATGGAAGTAAAGCATTAGCATGCTAGTAAAACTGCATCTTCGTGTTTTTATATTTAAAATGTAAAATCAATCTTGACCTTTCACTTCCCATGAAATTTCTCTCATGAAATTAGCTCCTTTTATCAAGCAGTCATCAGCTTTGTAATCCATTTATATATGTGTGTGTGTGTGTATTTTTCTCTTTTTTTCCACAGAAATCCTGTAATTTCAAGGTTAACAGGAGGAAATAACTCTGCCCTCAGATATATGAAAAAGTAAATTGCATGTCCACCTCCACACTTTGTATACCTTAACAGCAATGCATCCAGGCAGTGTTGAACAAACTCCCTTTCAGGTCTATTGTGGTCACTAAAATTCAGATTAGGGTCTTTGTGACATATCTTCCATAAAATTGTGTTTTATTTCTTGTGTGAAAGGCGTCTGCCCAACTGTGACCCGTGATGCTGTCTATGATTTGATCTTAAATAACACAATTGGAGATGAGGAACAGCCCAATCACAACAAGGTAGCGAGCACTCCTGTCACCACCAGTCTGCTGCTCCTTGCCACAATTAAAATAGAGAATATGGAAAGCTGATGGGATGCACAGCATGAATAAGTTGCAGGCAAAGCTGTGAAGGTACAGTCGGCTTTTGAGACAGCCTTCTCTGTACACGTTGCAGTTGCGGGGGTACTTCTTTATATTGACACTTTTTTTGGTACCTCTAAATTGGTAAGCTTTTTTATTTAGTCTGTGACACATTTATGTTCTCCTTTAATCTGAAACAGAGTGGCCAGTGTCAAAAGTCCTGAGGATGTAGTTACTGAGTGGAACAGTACAGAAACTGGCTTGCTTCAGTGTCGTCGGGAATTACTTGATGTTTAGTCAGACAGCTTTCACATGTTGTCTACATGCTGCTCCTGTATGTTGCTGCAAAATTATAATTACATAAAGGAAAGAGTTTTATACTTGAGGTTTTCTCAAAGACCAGGGATTTCCAATAGTAGTATCTAATCAGGCACCAGTCTACATACTGATCACTTCTTCTGAAGAGTGGTTGAAAATATACTTTGTGTTTACTTTATTACTTCCCTATTAAAACATTTCTGGTTATTTCAGAGGAGTGAGCAAAACTTTTTGTTTAATCCTGTCATTGACATACTTGACTAAATTATAAAGGCTTAATTCTACACAATGCTGTGTTGTCTCCCTGAAGAACAGTTACTTTGACTAGTGTTGATTAGTAGGTATTGCTTTCTACTCTGCACAGATGACATTGAATACTACAGCCAGCTTTCTCACTCCATAGTCTCTTTATGGATGATCCACTGCGGTTAGCTGTTTTCACGGTCAGCGCCAGATCACATTATAACCTGCTGCTGAACGCTTTACATGCTTGTAACTACTCCAGAAGTTCTTCCTGTCACTCTGCAGATGTGCTTCAGTACTCAGCATTAGCAGCATAGCTGTCAGCCTGCACGTGAATTCCCCACGCACACTGTTGCTGCTTTGTATGTAAATCAGCCAGTCTTCATCTCAGGAGTATCATAAGAATTTACTTTCCTTGTGACTCTTCCAAAATCAGTTTCTTTCAGTCATCTTTTATTCTATATATGACAGTTCTAGGGCTTTTTTTTACTTCATGTTCTCTCATAGCAAGCGTAGAATATCGCAGTTGGATATTTTTTTCATTCCAAGAAAGAGGGACAATTAATTATCCGTCACAATCAGTGTTTTCTTACTTTTTTAATCAAATAATCCATTTTCCAGTTAATTTTCAGATTTCTTGATGTAATTTTTACACTCTGTTCTTATATCTGCAAGTAGCCAAACAAAAGAGACTTTGCAAGACTAGAAAACTGCTCACTGCCTGACGAGGGAAAGTCATCCTTCTCGGAGTACAAGATTTTTGCTTCTGTTGCTAGCATCTCTGCGGAATGCCCTTTTCTTTCGAGTTACTCTATCAGCTCTGCTCAAATCTTGACATAAGGCAGATGCTGCAGACCCTGCACAATTACAAGAGCAGGAGTGTTTCTTTACATCTTCTGGTTAGATCAGTCATAGTCCTTGTGAGAAACCCAAGTATTGCATAAGTTAAATGCCTTAACTAACATAGGACTGCTTGGAAAAAAGATATTCTTCCTCTGTAGCAGCAAGTGAAACTGATTGAGCTTGAGCAGAAAATAATTAAGTAGTTACTGCCTTTCATTAAAGGGTATAGAGGTGTCAGCATCACCGTTTTCCTCTTTCTGAGACATTTTTATGGGTTCTTTTTTCAATCCAGTTCCTCAGTTCATCATTGCAACATTGTTTGTAGTGTTTAACCGCATACTTGTAACTTTTTTTTTAAAAGACACAAGATACTTCTCGATGCTGTATCCTTAATTCTTCCCACAACACTATCTTCTTCTCTTTTCTTCTACTGGACCATTATGTAAGTAATTTTTCCACGCATACTTACATTAAAATGCTAGAATCTTCCAACAGCATACTTGCAGTGAATGCAAGACTGGGGTGCTAAATAACTTAATGTGAAGGTAACTTGCTCTCTTTGGTGTGACTGAGTAATGGTGCCCTTTTCAACACTTTGCCCACTTCACCAGCTTTCCTCATAAAGCCAGAGGACGCAGATGCAGACCTTGAAAAAAAACTACATACGTAAGAAGGGAGGACAGATTTGGCAGTTAATCCACAGAGTCACCAGTTACAGCAGGTTAACTGTATTCCAAAGAAGTGCTGTTGCAGTGGAGCAAGGGAACTGCTAGTTTGATGTTCAGTATTGCAGTTGTTGCCACAGAACATTTTAATACTGTTGTGGAAAGTTTTGTGACCTGATCAATATTTTACATGTATATCTGTATTTTTATTATAATATTGTAATGGAAAAGGGTCTAGGGTTTGGCAGTCATCTTAAAATAAGAATGAAGGCCCTGATTCTCATTTATGCTACTGTCCTTTGCATCACATTAAAAGGATAAAGGGGCCTTAGATGGATGTTGATTTAGCTTACATCCTTCGGAGTATCCCATTACACTGATAATGGTATAAAAGGTCAGTAGCATAAATCAAAAACCGCTACCAAATGACTTAATTTGTACAATCATCTGAAATCGATTTCATGATATCCCTATTGTGCACGTACGGGCCAGTAACATCCAGCTTGTTCTTAGTTTAGAAATACAGGTTGAAAAAAAAGTGGCTTGGTTTTTATCAGGTTTTAAGTATCCACTTACATTGGCTGTCCTTTTCCCAACATTGTCTATGAAGAGAACGTGGTAAAAGATTTGTACCTCTAGGTAACGGCCTAGCCAGAAATCTCACAGAATTGTCAATAATACTATTTGTAAGCTTTGGTATTTTTTCTTAAAATACTTGCTTCTCTTTATCATAACTTGATCCCTTTTACTTGATTATATAAAATGGGGTTGTGACAATCTACTGAACTCCATTCTTTTCTGACTTAAGACCCAACAGGCTGGGCAGTATTGTGTAAGGTTGTCACACTGGGGTGAGTTTTGAGACACAAAGCTAAAAGCCAACATTTTCTGACTGCCCTAACCGTGGTGATACTCAACAGTGAAACTGTTGGCACTGCCCTGCGTGCTTGAGTCATGCAGAGCTTCCCTTGCTGCCGATGGAAGCTTTATGTAAGCATCAAGTCCCATCGCATTGCAGTTACAAAACACAACGCAATGCAAACGTCTCTTTCAAAAAAAGTTTGAGGAAAAGGAAATATATTTTTGTTCTTAAATTTCTAAACTGCAGTGGTACTGCAGAGCCTAATGAGAACAGATTTCGTACTAACTTTGGGAATGCCAGTCCAATCCATGCAACTCAAAAGGCAGCATCTGAACTTCATTAATCTCTTGTCCTCAAAATGAAAAAATAACTGTGGGCAAGAAAAACAAATGTGATATCCCAATACCACTAAAAGAAAGCCAGTTCTAACCAATACATTCAGACACTTCAGTCTTTAACAATTAATTATTCTATGATTATTTGTTTGGTTTGGAAGAGACAGCTCTTCATAATGTGACAATATAGTACCAGGTCATAAATACTGTTCAGAATTTGCTGTCGTAAGAAAGAACATTAATATGTAAGGACATACTGTACTGAAAAGCTATGGCTAATGATTCTTTCCCGCTTCGCAAAATTAAAAGATTAACAGTATGCCAAAGCAAAACAAAAATGTCAGCATTTTCTTTCTTTCTTTCTTTCTTTCTTTCTTTCTTTCTTTCTTTCTTTCTTTCTTTCTTTCTTTCTTTCTTTCTTTCTTTCCTTCTTTCTTTCCTTCTTTCTTTCCTTCTTTCTTTCCTTCTTTCTTTCCTTCTTTCTTTCTTTCCTTCTCTCTTTCTTTTCTCTCTTTCTTTTTCTTTCTTTCTTTGGGATGCATTTGATATTTATTTTTTCAACTTTGAATTTGAGGTTTTGGATTATTTCTGGTTATCAACCTACTGTATTTAGATCTGGAACATAGAATTAACTTTTTTAAACAAAAGATGATGTACAGGGAGAAAAATCAGAAAGAAAAAGCACTTCATTATGTCACAGTATTTACAGGAGAAAGTATAAAATTTACTTCTTTTCTCAAAAAACATTTGGGGCCTGATTCTTTCCTAGTATAACTGAGCATAGCTTCATGAGGCTGGTGGAGCTGTGAAGAGTTACGCTAGCTGAGAAACTGAACCTTAAAATCTTCTTTGCAGACAAGGGAACCCTTACCAGCAGTACTTGAAGACTTGTGAGTTGTGACTGCATGTTACTTGAAAGATCTAATTAAGCTATGTTTTTTTGGTGCAAGCAGTTGTTGTACATGATTTCATGTTTATGTAGCAAGATGCATTGAAATGTTGATACTAGTATTGAAACATACATGTAAAAATTGTTGTTGTGGAAATTGTCTGTTCTGTTCTATTTTTCTTGTGTGTCTCATCTGTTTAGAACGTAAACTTTCTTTTTTTTTTTAATTGTCCTAACTGAATAAGGCTAAATGAATACTGTAATTGAAAATATATTTTAAATCTTGTCATGAGTTTTTAAAAAGACTATTACAAATTGTATCATTCCTGATTACACAGAACTTTGTGGGTGGTTTTAAATAAATTTTATACTTCTATTTTGCACTTAGTCGTCTAATTTTTCTTTCCTGCATTTTTCATGCATTTCTTCTTGTAAAATGCTTTGAGAAATATAAGAAAGCTGTTTTCCCAAAACAAATCAAACCAAAGTCATGCTGAAGTATGTAAAGACCAAAAATTCAGGCCGGGAGAGCCTATACCATACAACTTACCTCAAAGTTAATGCCCTGCTTCATAATACAGCATATAATGCTACATACATGCCCCATTTAAAACCATTACATGGCTTGAAATTTTAGACAAGGAATTACAAAATTGCTGATTCTAAAGCTAGAAATAGTCTAGTCTTGCAGCTTATCTGAGGGTGCTGAGAACCTCATCAAAGATGTTCTGACAATAGCAAGGAGCTACTCTAATAAATTAAAGTACTAGTCTTTAGATTCTGTATGTTTATATAATTTACCCTATAGTCTGTAAAACAAAAGGCAGTAAAACATCTTGTTAAGGGAGGAGTAAGAACATAATTGCTAATAAAAGTATTTTCATTTTATGAGCCACTTTCCCTGCAGAAATTTTGCTCTTATCACTAATAACCATTGTTACATGTAGAAATATATTTATGAATTAACTCAGGCCTATACGACTACAGTGGGTCCACCCAAGTCAGCAGGGTTTCTGCATTGGAAAGGGATGGGCATAAATCATTCAGCTATCTGGTCCCTGCTGTCAGTCTGCCTTTGCTTCGTGCAGGACTGACCCATCCCAGGCAGAGCCGTACAGCAAGAGAAGCAGACAGAAAATTCTGAATTTCTTCATCTTCTGACTAAAAAGGACAAAATGGTTTGTGAACACATCTACACAGCGTCTCTTTTTTCTACCAGCCCTGACTGGCAGAGCAAGGTTATAGGAATCGTCTACTGTGGCTTTTAATTCCCATTGTGGAAACAGTCCAGGTTTTTATTTGCTTCAAATTTCAGGGTACATTATTTTTTCTCAAGACAAAACAGCACTAGTCCGCTTTACTATGTGACATTTTAGTGCAGAACAACAATACTAGACAGAATTCCTGTTCTCTAGATCTGAAGAAAAGGAGAAATACAACTCTGAATGTTCATATTTGCTTCTTTTCCTTCTCCAGTACGTGCAGTAGCAAAAGCTGCTGTTACAATAATCTTCCAGATAACTGGAATCTCCTAGAGGGCAAAAAAATGCTGCTATCCTCAGGCTTCAACAATTCCCTAGTAATAAACTACATTATGTGATATGGTCCATCTAGTTCCTGGGAGCTGAATGTGGTAATCCGACTGGAAGGCCTTTACCCTCCTCTGTGATTTGCTGATCTTTTAGAGGATGATCATTACTGGGTTTTTATAGCAACATCTCCCAACTTGCCCCAGGCCTTCTCTAAACCATACTATCAAATCTTTCAACAGAGCTGCACATTCCACGGTTTGATATTAGAGCCTGTAACCTATAGCACAGCTGTCTAAGAAAGCATGCAGATTTTGAATGGCACTTAAAAGACTTAGGAACAGACCCAAAAACATCATTACCAAGGGAGAGACATGGATGAGAAGCAACATTTCCCAGCTCCCTTTCAGGAACTGCCAGCCAACTGCGTATTGCCTCCTCCGGCATTCCCACTGCCTACTGGGCATTCCCACTGCCTGCTCTGTTCCCAGTCAGAGTCATATTTCTTCATACATTATGGAGCATATTACATACAGAGATTTTAAAACACAGCTTCACCTGTAGCTCATGGGAACAAAACCAAACCAGATTTACTTGCCCTGGCATCCCTGAAAGGTTGCCAAACATGAGTTTATCTTGTAGAGTTCAACACCTAGAGGAGGCTCCAGTGCTTTCTCTTATTTTAGATTTCTTATATAAATTATACAGGTAATAGAATATTGAGGTAGTACAGTTGGTTGCTTTTAAACTCTTAAGATGCTATAGCCTTAACTTACGATACCTATTAAAATGGTATTAATTGTCAACAATAGTTTAAACTGCAAGATAAACTTTTTTGCTAGTGCTACAGTTACACATTTCTGCAATACTCCAATACCTGATAAAGATCATAGAACAGCAGGGTTTGACCGCTGTTGGGTAACGCTAATGCTGATTACTGTTGTCATTTATTATTATTATATAATATTAGTTTACATCTTCAAAAGGGGTATTCATTGAAATATAGGACTTTCTGTGAATTTTCTACATCAGAACAAGCATCACAGTCAAATGTAATTTAAACACAAGGTAGTGCTTCAGCTAGTAGTAGTAGTCTAAAATAAAATAATTACCACCAATACCCATCTGTGTTTTCAATCTAAGACACAGGGGAAAAATACTTAAATTGTAGAAATTTAAACCTAGCTATTTCAATAACCCTTGGATGGAGCACAGTTCCTAAGATGGGCCTCTTAATTCCCTGTCCAGTCTGCTTGCTTCTGGATACACTTGCTTTTATGATATACACCAGTTATACAAAATTGTTAGCAGTTGAATTCTTGAAAATGTCAATGTCTTTTTACACAAGGCCAAAAATTACTTAAAATCCTTACTGTAACACGTGTACATCTCCATTCATTCAGAACATAACTGGGTAGCACTTCGCTGTTTGATCCTGAAGTAGTCCTGAATTGCTGCTGAAGGCATCACGGCTTAGCCTTTTTCAGCTGAAAACAGTAAAACTTTTGCCTCCTGTGGCATAAGAAGTCAGCCGTTCAGTTTCTTGTGACCACTTTGTTTTACACATAGACTTCCTGTTTTGCATGGTGATCACTGACTCCCTTCACTTGAGGAATCCCTCAGGGAAATGAAGTACAAATCTTGTGCTTCATGAAACAAACACCGCTATGATAGACCCTAAATCACTTCCACACTAGCAGAAAGCCTTGTAAGGATTCATCTGGGCTACAGCTGCTACAAATTTTAAGGGCAAGATTTGCTGGGCTGTTGCAAATTATCTTGTTCTCTGAGGGTAAGAAGCTGTAAGTGGCTCAGGTGTGCCACTGCTTAACAACCCTCCTTAGGCTGTAGCTCATGTGAGATCTGACTAGCTATGCAGTCAAAAAGAAAAAAAAGAAGAATGCTTTACTGCAGAGTGGTCATTAGCAAGCCTTTCAAGTGCTAGAGGCTCTGGATCACCTCAAACAGTACAGGCAAGTATCTCCTTTATATGTAATTTCTGTTGCATCTGAGCAAATAATTAGAGTTTTAGTCCTTCTTCTCTGCCCTCTCACACTGAGAGGCATTACTTGAGGCTGTTACTGCACATAGAAGTTCTCAAGATGTTCCCTGCTCTTCCTGTAAATCACAGCCTGTGTGGTGCACAGCAAGTTAGCTCTCTGAATCTCTGCACTCGGCTCTGCTGCGCTGGGAGTTATGCCAGCCTGTCCTTCAGATCAGAGGCCTGTGCTCTGCTATGGGAAGACGCTAAATGTTGCAGGCAGTAGTGGAAGGGAAATAGGTTCTCAGCTCTCAATCTCCTGCTTTTCAAACAATGGAGCTAAGACTTTAAAGGTGGTCAGGATTTTTCTTCCCATCGCTCTTCTGTATTGCCTGTCTATAGAAGTCCATTAACTTTGTCTTTCATATAGCTTGATTACCCCAAGTTTGTAAGGAGATAGATGAGAAATCCTTTCTCATGTACACTATCAAAGCTGATACACCTAGAAAAACAGGGCCTTCCTAAAGGTACTGAGGACTTTCCTAAAGCGCTCGAATAAAAGTCAGCTTGGTTAAGAAAGGAATCCTTAAAACCTATGCCCTTATGCAGGGCAGTGATTCCTGTGCTCCCTGGTCAACACAAATTATGCCTCTTCTATCTTCCATGAATCAGGACAAATGATCCAAACATTATAGCTCTCCCTAGGCAGGAAGCCTCACATTAAACTAACACTCATAATAATATTTTCTCCTTCACCCAACATTAGGTAAGAGCTATCCTGTGTTCCCCTAAGAACCGTAAGACTCGGGTAAGTATTTCTGATGACAGTCAAATGTTAAATGGTTAAGCAAAACCAAAAGTCATAGAATTCGAAACCAAATCTGTCTGATTTTAGTTCAGAATTACTCTTAAAAGATAGAGTTACATCTTCCAAAAGGAGATTTCCTCCTTTTGCAAGAAATGTATTTCTCTGAAATTTTACATTAACTATGATCATCCAAAACAATTTTCAAAAGGGTTTCTTTCTAATACATCTTTTCAATCATGTTTATTTTTTTTTTTTAATTTTTAAGTGTCAAATGGGAGTATTCAGAAGAAAAAAATGTATTTTATACTTGGTTAGGAAAAGATGTTTAGTTGCTTATATAAAATTACTGTGCCTAAGGAATGGTTCAACTGAATGAAAGCCAAGCTTTCATGGGATTGGCAGAAGAACAGCTGTAAACAACACAGATGCTGCAGGCCTCTGTGTAGGGATCTGAGTTCAGAACTGAAATAGAAATGTTTTTAATAGTTACCTCACTAGTGGTGAGTTGCCCCATTAACAGGGCACTGAGATGGTATTTAGGTTACATTTCATCTTGGCACCACCGACAATCTGTTAACTCTTCTATTTACCTCAGAAGATCCTCTAAGTTATTAGCAGAAACATGTTAAGAGTTTCTTTTTCTTATTTTTGCAGAAATATGTCTTTTTCTTGAATCTAGTCTGTGTTTCAAATTTTTTAGCTGAAGATTTTTATGTATCTCTTCAGCTTGTTTGTTTGTTTGTTTGTTTTTTAATAATGTAACCACAGAGGCTGTGGAAGACTTCATGCCATAACTGCAGCCAACAACTACAGTTCAGGTAACGGCAAGGCTACATTTCATCACATGCATCTCTTTTCTGTACTGCCACTACCATTGCCTGCACTTTCACCAAGAGATAAGATTCTCTTCTCTGAGCTCCCTGAAAGCATGATCTTAAGTCATTTTACTGAATCACTACCAATTCCCTTAGACAGCAAACTACCAGTTAAATGTATTGTATGTGATGTTCATAGATCACAGAACACTCCAGGTTGGAAGGGACCTCAAAAGATCACCTGGTTCAATCTTTTGTGGAAAAGGGAGTCTAGAAGAGGTTACCTAGCACCCTGTCCATTTGCATCTGGAAAACTTCCAGAGGTGGAGACTCCATCACATTTCAGGGGAGGTTCTTCTCACTGTAAAAAATTTTTCTTATACGAGGAGGAAAAATCTTCCCTGTGCTCCTGGTGTGTATTAGCTTCAAAAACATTAAACTTTGTTCTGTTTACGCTAGAGCTTTTATACTAATTCAAACTTTGTCAGAAGTCCATTCTCAACCCATTTAATTTTGTACCAATATAACAGACTATAAAAGCCTTTCCTTCCTCACCCTTCTTAAAAACAAACAAACAAATACATAAATGTTATTTGCAATCTGTTAAGCCTGATCAGGTTGATTTACCTCTGTGTTGTCCCTCCCATGTTCTTGAGGGATCTGGCCAGTTCAGAAACACTTTTGACAAATACTTTGTATAGCAGTATGTAATAAACTTACGGTACTGAATGTGCATGTTTGGGAAAGCGTAAAGCTTCAGTACATATGATTACAGTCATCAAGACTACAACAGAAATTTTTGTGCAAGAAGAAAACTGTAATTTGCTCAGAAGGTTATATGCTGCACTTGTCTCCTTCAACTCAAGCGTCAGAAAACCCATTAACTGAACTGTTGTTCTCATCATGTATTCCTGGATATCTAGAAAGGTAAAATGTTTTTGATCTCTGAATGATCTTTTCTGACCTTCTGAAGAGAATACATAAATAAACCCATAAACAGCTACGAAGAGTAGGTTCCAGTAATAGCATGTATAGATCTGAAAGTTAATTCAGGAATTGAGCAGGATGCACAGAAACGTATTTCCAATAAGAATATGAAAAAAAATGTAATATAATGACCTTTCATCATCAAAGTTACACCACCAAAATTGAGTGAAATAACCGTGTCCCTGTAATTGGCAAAGGTCTTACATTTAGCTGGACAATATGACCACTTACTCATAATTATTAGTTTTCTGTCCAGTAGCTTCATGTTTGGTATGAAACACTAGTTTCTGTGTCTTCTCAATTGTACAGATTGTCAAAACTATGCTTATTACAAGTTCGTAACTTGTCCTCTGATTAATTCCCCTAAATACATAGTATGAATACAGTTAAATCTGTTTCTGGTTTTCTTCAACCAAAAATAAGCCTTTTCCACATCTTCTTCTACATTTTTCTTTCACAGCACGCACCTAAGGTATCTCAAACTAGTTTTGTTCTACCTGATGCAGGAAATATCACAGTACCTCTGTTGCTGCTGTACAGTGGCAAGTGTTTGACAAGTGCTTAAGTTTTGTATAAAGGACACTATGTAACAGGTGTTCCAGCCATACTGTATTTATTATGGTGTCGAACGCTCTATATAGTGTCAATAATGTATAGTGATTTATTAGAGAGTAATAGTGAAGCAATCTGTGCTAGGTAATAGGGGAACTTGCCTCTGAAGCATACAGTTCTTACTGTTTCCTCACAACCAACCTTACCTATGTTCTCATTTTCAAAAGAAGGATAAGCCTTATAACAGTTTCTTGTTTCACTTCATTTCAAAAATTGAATGTCTGCTTTTCCAAGACTGTGAAGTAGAACTTACAGGCATTTCTGAAGGCAATGACAAATATTATTTGCAGCTGATACCCAGTCATTCCTTTTAGATTGCAAAACCCCTGCAGCACACACTTTTGTTCTGCGGTGAGTTTATGATATTATCACTGTTATGAGACACCTTAAGGGCACTTTGAAGACTGTAAAGATTTGTTTAATGACAAATGTGATCGTTTTTCTGCTTCAACATCTTGGGGATCTGAAGTTGGAGTAATTAGTCAGCTTCACTAAGGGCAAATGTGTTTGTATCTCCGAAATGAATTACAGGATTTTTTTTTTTTCTTTCTCAGCTGAAGGCGAGATACTGCACCAAACAACAAATATAATGTGGTAAATGTTGATACATACCAACATCAGTGCAAGTCCAAAATTTATATCATCTGCAGAAACAGTACAATTTCATATTCCTTGAGCTAATGGAGAAATTCCTCTGTCTCAAAGCACGCCATACACTAGCTTTTTGAACACCAGCTATGCTCATTAGAGACCTGTGATACTCAAGTCTCAATCTATGCTCCACCTACACCACCCAATCAGCATGCTTCTGCTTGCTACTTCAGTATTTATACTTTTTGGTGTATTAGCTGTTGCTTCTACGGTGCTGTATCAGTAACGCTGGGTGCTGTTGTGGTAGTGGAAAATGTATTTATTTCTATGACTGTGTTAAGCAGTATACAAAGGTGTTGTTTCTGAGAGCTCTTTTATTCATGGATCCTTAAAAAACAAATCAGAAAGCTGTTAGCTTTAAACCTTTTTAAATAACAGTATTTCATCAAGTACCACATGAACCTTTGTTCAAAGGAGATATGTGTTTTCATTCCAGAAAAACTTTGGTTAGTAAAGAGCATGTATGCCACCGTGGAAGGTGCCATAGATCAACTTCATGGCTTTCCTGAGCAAAGGTAAGCAACTGAGTACTAAAGGCCAGAGATCCAAAGCATTAACTATGAGATTTTACTACTATGTAGAATTTCCTGATACCAAAGTTCTTTTCTTTGCGCTTTTCCATTCATCTTTGCTAAATTTACTGATTGTACCAAAATATGTATGATGTTCTTTGATTAGAAGCTCTGAAAATTATCATTTCTCTCCAAAATACCCCCAGCTTGTTCTTAACTCCCATAACCATTAAGAAGCCTGGAAGCAGCATATGCTTTACGGTTTTTGCCTTCTAATTTGTATCTTTTTCTCAACTTGCCCAATTACCTTAAGGTAACTTGTAGAAACGTGGTATCTTTCAGACTTCTGCCCCTTCATCAATTTTGGATGAAATTATCCAATGTACCTACAAGATACTTAGGGCACCTAGAGTTATTTTAAGAAACAAGACAAGAAGTGCTAACATTTTTTCACTGCAATTTCCATTACAGCTGTTCATCACAACAGCATGGTTTATCTTGAAAAGAGGATACAGAGACCTACAGAATTCAAATGGAGTCATTAGTGTGCTATATATGGCACTGGCAAAATGTGCCAGCTAATGGTAGCAATATGTATGTGGAAAGTACATGAAGTAATGTTTTACTTGAGGAACAGGCTTGTGGTTTCCTCTGAGCTTCTAATGCTTTCTTTGAGAGCATCAGTAAGAATTATGCATCCTCTGATAAAAAAGGCCTGTGCTGGTATTGGGAGTTAATTTTCTTCATAGTAGCTAGTATGGGGCTATGTTTTGGAGTTGTGCTGAAAACAGTGTTGATAACACAGAGATGTTTTCGTTATTGCGGAGCAGTGCTTACACAGGGTCAAGGTCTT
>JAVKLA010000093.1:3110683-3168406 GCA_034782735.1 Sagittarius serpentarius
TTAGGCGACGGGCTTTGGTGGGTGGGCGCGCGCGCCAAAAAAAAAAAAAAGTGGGGGTGGGTGTTAGGGGTGCTGAGGGAGGGGGTTAAAGTCGCTTTTAAAAATACTGGTGGCGGGGCAGGAGCGGGCGGTTCCCCCGGCGGGTGCGGGAGGGAGGGAGGGAGGGAGGAAGGCAGGCTGGCTGGCTCTGCCATGTTCGCGTGGTTAACTTGCCCTTGTCGGAGGAGAGGGAGCCGCGGCTGAAAGCGTTCCTCCTTCCTCTGCCGGCAGCGCTTCCCGACGGCGGCCTAGGAATAGCCCTGAGAAAGGAATCACAATGAAAAATAAAACCTCTTCGTCCTGCGGAGTCGCCTTTCCCTTAGTCTTCGCTCGGAACTGGAATGAATTTTTGCGTTTCAGTAGTGTTAGTCCCATTGTTAAGACGGGGAGGGTGGAGATCGTGCCTTAGGAAAATATAACAACTTGTCTTGCAACTTTTAGTGTTTCCCGCTTTTGATGCGTGTTGCCCACCAGGTTTAGGGATGTAAAGATCATCCTTCAACACTTTTTTTTTTTTTTTTTTTTGGACCCAGAATTAAAATAGCCTGATGGTATATGTTTCAAAGATTGTAGCTGCGCTTTATTTTAATAGATTGCAGTTATAGAAGATAGACACCCAGGAGATTTTGCCTTTCGCCATGGCTCAGTTTGGAGGACAGAAGAATCCCCCTTGGGCTACTCAGTTTACAGCCACTGCAGTATCTCAGCCAGGTCAGTTTACATATCACTTAATGTTTGAACCCTGACATCTAGGAGATTTGGAGATTCCGTAGTTGGGTATGCAGTTAAGAGTGGCACCATGCTAACTAACTTATTTAAATTCTATTTAAATGGTTTAAGTTGGGAGTTTCTCACACAATAGAGACATTAAAGATCATTGCTTAATACTAGCTGTTGGGTTGTGTTTTTTAAGAGGTGATAAGTAAAATCCCAGGTGAATTTTATCAATTCTCTTGGTCACTAAATAAGATATTAAGCTACTCCTATCCAAAGATGTGTAAATCAAATTACCTTTCATGGCATTGCATTGCACTAGATTAATAACAGCACTAATAAGGCATTACACGTTTTTTAAGTGCTGCCTGAATTTTATTTTCTGGGCACCCTAAATCGATGTTTACAAAGTATTTTGCCTTTACTGATATATTGGATATACTTCACATAGAGGAGAGGTCTCTGAAATTTGCTGCTTGGATGGGGAGGGGTTGTTTGTTTGTTTTTTAATGCCAAGTTAGAACTCAAGAATCCCTATAACCAAAGGTATTGCCCTGATAATGATAGAGGATTTCCTTTGATTTACCCAAGAAGCCTTATTTAACCACAGGCTAGTGTATTTAAAAACCTAGCTGGCTAGATTTTCATGTTTCACATTGCTTTATAGCATAAAAGGTTTTGAAGCAAGAATGTGAAGCTTGCTGCGTGATGGAATTTTGGTGCTTCCTTTTCCAGTTCTGGGGTGGTTTTTTGTGTTCTTGAATACAAAACATTTCCTAAGTCTTGTAGTTTCATTGTCTGATGTGAAAAGGCTTCAACAAAGCTGTGGTACTTTGAGGATTCAGGATGTCAAAATGTGAGCACAGGCAGTAACTTTGTTGAAGAGATGTCCTTCTGAAGAGTTGTATGTTTTTTGCAGTTGTCCTTTGCATCTTGCTCCAGTTTGATATGAAGTTGAATGTCATACCTCCTTTGTCAGTGGCTTTACGCCTGGGAGCTTAGCAAAAGTTGGGAATGCCTGCTGTTCTTTGGAGGTGCCTGGCAGCGGGGAGGGAGGGGAAGAAGAAGAAAATCTTTCTCTGGACTCAGTTTTCTTTCCTGAAGTGACTCCTCCATCTCCAGTTTTTCCTTTGGGCACTGGTCCAATCCGAGCGCGTATCTTCAGGGAACCACCACCCCCCGTCCCCCCGTGTGTTTCACAATACTCAGTCCCAGTGTGCCTTTTCCTTTTCCTCCATGCCCACTCAGTCCCACTCTCTGCCTAAGCTGTTGCTGCACCTAACCAGCTGCCTACAAGGAGTTTTTCACTGTTTCTCTGAGTAGCTCGCACTTTCCTTATCCAAATGGCACTACTCTCCTTCTGTAAGAAATTGCTTAACAGCTGGAAAGTGTTGGCATTGGGAATGTGGGAGAGACAAACTTTGCTTTTGGTTCTTGTGTCTGACTGGGTGATACCTTGGAGCAGTCAAAGGATGGCAGCATCTGGGCTGGAGTATTCTTGATACCTTGGATGATGTGACAGCTAGTGCGTCAAAAATAGTGGTGGAAGTCTGAGGGCCAGCTCCATGTCCTGTTTCAGAGGGAAAGCTGCATAAAACCTGCTGAAGGGGAGGAGCTGGCAGCCATCTTAGACCTTGCTGAGCTAGGACCAGAAGGGGGCCCTGGAGAAGAGGTGGATGGAGCAAGGGCACTAGAAGCACACACCAACTTCTTATCCATTTTCTAACTCCTATGACTCCGCCTTTGGTCAGCCTACTTCTGAGCTTCCTTAAATTAAATGAATTGCAAAATTTAATTGGGATAGGACTGGTTAGTATCAGTTGCTGTGAGAGATTTTTCACCTGCTCAATGAGGACAGTATCTCCAAGGATTTTTAGCTATTCATCTGATCCAGCAGCACCTGACTCAAACATGAGGGCCATTAAAGACTAACATTTGGTTGCACTTTTGCCTTCTTCCTGTGCTAGTTCCACCTTCCTTCATGTTCTTAGTGTCCCTCTTCACACTGTAGTATCTTCTCTCTGGCCTTACTTGAAGGCATTTAGCTCCTTGTGTGCAATTCTTTCCTATTCCTACTGCAATACACAATCACCATGTCTGTGTCCTCTTTCTTCCCTGTCTGTACTACTGAATCCAGTCCCTGGGATTCTACTGCCCAGATCCTGTTTTAGTACCCATGTACGTACTTGTTCCCCTCCTTTTTTTAATTGCTGATTCTCATTTATAATGATTTATAATACAGAGAACAGGAAACTTCTTTTGCAAAGTGTGCAGTGCTCTTTGTTGTTCAGCTCTCAGCAGTGCCAGTGTTTACCGTTGAACTGCAGCTAAGTAGTCACCTTTCGTGCACCTTTCAACATGAAGCCGTGACTGTCCAGCTAGGTTGCTTGCCTGTTGAAGAGAGTTGCTGTCAGTGCTCAGGCATGCTGACTAGCATGTACTACTTCTCACCTGCGACTGCACTCAAGAAGTTGTGCAGATTGGCTTACCCCTGTGAATCTCAGTGTTCATAAACTGATCTTAAAAAACCTGCATTTACCAAATTTTTGTATATTTTCAGAGGATTGGTCAAAGTTGTTGCATGTATTTATGCACACCAGCTGTTTTTATCCAAGTGTCGGGTTCCTTCTCCAAAGCATTGAGGTGCTTGGGTATGGGGGAAAGAGATTGTGATTTTTATAATGTAAGCAACGTGCTATACAGCTTTTTCCTAAGCTGCAGTCAAAAGTGGTGAGTGATGGCGTTTTAAACCCAGTTTGATAATTGCAAAAAGGTAATTTCAGGGTTGGTGTGGTTTTGGGTTTGTTTTTGGTTGTTTTGGTTTTTTTTGTATTGCTGGCTTGGATGCTGTGTTGGCCATCCCTGGTGAAGAAGTAACTATATGAGTTAAGGGTCTTGATTATAAAGGTGCGACGCTCGAAGGTAGTTGTAGAGTGACATGCCATGTAATGAAGGGTTCCTGGGATCCCTTTGAGATAGCTTACTAATTACTGTCTGTGCCTGTTGTGTTAGAAGAGAGGTGGGTAATTCCAGGTGCCAGTGAAGATCTACGTGTGAAGAGAGACTCCTACCTGTAACACAGTGAAATTGTTTCTCTACTACTTGTCTCATGGTTTTGTGCATTGCATGACTAAAACCAGAATAAAGTCCCTACTATGCTGCTTAAGCGTTGTTAAAGCATAAATTAATTTTCTGTAGTAGGCATGATTTAAAGTTTAAAAAATTAAAAATTATAAAATTCCTAGATAGCACAGATTGCTTTTCGTGAGTACTCTTCGTACTTCTAACTTGCATAACAATGTGCAAGTTCCTGAAATGCCTGCAGAGGAGAATCCCCTCCTCTTCTCTCAGCTATTAATTTTTGGCATGTCTTTGGTTTGTATCGCAGTGCTTCGCTTATGCTGTTTTCAGGGTTATGATTTCTGGTTGCACAGTGAAGCCTGTTTTTGTAGAACTGTAGTCAAGGGGAAGCCCTAGCTATGCTGCGTTCTGGCTGATTGGTATTGTCATCTTTGCTATATCAAGACTTTATTGCGTTGCAGTGAAGAACAGCTCACCTGATGAAAGCAAAAGTGCCTCAAGCTCAGTATCTTGTTATTGCTGATGGCTCCTATGAGGTGACTAAAGAAAAGCGTAAGAATAGGACAAGCATGTGGTGGATCTCAGAGCCACTAAGAAATAGTAGCTGATGCACAATTTTCTGGCTTGCTGTGAACGGATGTCCTGTGATAAATACACTGAGCTTACTTTCTATTGTATGCCTGTTAAAAGGAATTTTTTTTTAGTAGGTTGTATGGTGTTTGTATTGCAAGTGTATTAAGCTTGAAGAAACTTAAAAACCCAAGGACCCAAACTCGCTATTTCTGACACTGTGAAAAGTGTCCAAAGCCCCAGATAGGGTACTTCTTTACTGTAAATCCTGATAAATCTACACTGCTTAACAAGGAGATACATGTAGCTACGTACTTTGAAGATGTTTCTGTAATCTTAAACAGTCTCTGGAATTTAGAAGCGGCAAGAGGGACTACTAAATGCTGTTGTTTTGTTTGCTACAACAGAAGTTTCTGTATCCTAGAAAGATGCTTGAGCTGCAGCCTAGGATCCTTAGTTTCTATCCAAGCCCTTTCAGATGGTTTTGCCATGCAGTATTTGGTGCGAGTGGAAGTTGTTTAGACTGCATTTGAAGGAAGGCATCTCCATCCTGTACTTATGGAGATAATTACAAATCCTAGGAAACTACTTTGTCACTGCAGATGCTTGTTGCCAGTAATAATAATACGGCAGTTAGATGTCAGTTCCGCAGTTTGCGATTTGTTCTGTCTCTTGTTTTTCTGTGTGATTTTCCCTTTTTCTTTTTTTTAAAAACTAGTAATGCATGCACAGTTGTCTGTTTAACAGGAGCCTGTTTGAGATGAGGATGTAGATGAAAGTTAGTCAAACTGCTGCAGTCTTTTGTCTTTGCCCTTTGTTAGTAAGTTGATCTGCAGTGTTGCCAGTGACATGATACCCAGTTAATATTAAATACTCATAAAGTGACAGTAGAGGTGGCAAAAAAATCTTTTTTTTTTTTTTTTTTCTAAAGGACAAAATGGGATAAGAGGGTGAGCTGGGAATTGTTTGAGGTAGTGATGGCTTATGCTGGAAGGGAAATTGTCATAGTGGAAACTGAAGAGCTGAGTAACCCCAAGAGCTGGTTTTGGGAGCAAGCATGTTAATATTTTTGTGGGTATCCGTGGTACAAAAAGTAGGAGAGAACTTGTGAAACTTGCTTGATGATGCTTGCCAACTCCACCCCCTGTGTTGGAACAACATTAGACTAGAACATTAGACTGAATGACAATAGCTAGCACAGTCAAAACATTCAAAGGTAATAGCATGAAGTGAATTTCTGCACTAATAGGAATTTCTGCTCAGCATGTGGAAACGAGAAGGATTAATGCATTGGTTATTTGCCTTGAGTGAGCCAGCAAAGTAATGCAGCCAAGAAAAGTGAAAGTTGTCCCGGGAAACAACAAAAAAATCATTTTCATTAGATTTAAAGGTCTGTTTAAAGTGTATTATGTGAGGCATTGGTGAGATTCTAGATGAGAGCGTGCTTCTGGGTGGTCAAAAATGGACATTCAAATTGGACTTGATGGACAAGCAGGAGGCAAGAGGATCGAGAGAATGGAGAGTCTGTCACAAGAGAAGCCTCAGATTTGGCTTGCTTGGCTATTAAAGAAACCCCAGTGTTGGAATTTTCCAGGGAAAAAATTCATGTAATGTTGGAAATACTGTAATTTTGCTGTACTATAGAATGCTTGATTTCACTATTAAAATAGTATTACTTCCTGGAATATTCTGTGTGACAGTATTTGATACAGATCATAGTGATGGTGATTATTTTCACTGTTGCTTATATGTTTCTTCTATGTTTCATTCCAAAATTGTAAGATGATCAGTGCCATCAACTTGTTTTCTGAAGATTGTACTCTGCTGGAAAGTACAGTGTGGTAGAGGGAATATTCAGGATCTGTTGAGTTGGTTACAGCATTTTTGTGTATTCTGTGGTGATGATCACCAACTACAAGCAATCTCTTCCTGCATCCCTGGGTCAGCAATGAAAGCTTCATTTTGGATCAGTAAGAATAGTGTGGAGCACAAACTCTGCAGGAAGAATACTGTAAATCTGTTCTTCGTTTCATTGTGCCTCTTTAATGGCTTTGGAAGAGAAAGGAACCCTGTTCAACTTGAATGTTCTTCAGTTCTGAAGATGGCTGGCTGACCTGTTTTTGCTGGCAATGTTTCCCTCCTGAGTTTCTCTTTGCTTTTATTTAAACATGTCGACTAGACTGATAGCTTGATGAAGTGATACTTGATCGTGCAGCTGCAGATGACTTTTTTTTTTAAAAACTCCTGCCAAAGAGGGAGCAAGTTTCCAGATATGTTTGCAGTTCCTCACTCACGTTTGCGTTGTGCGGGGCTTTTTGTCCCTAAAAGCTCTGTCTGTGAGACTTAAGCATACCTTGTTGGGAAGTATCGCATGCATAAAGCATAGTGTGTTGATAGCTGCTCCTTATGATTTGCTGTATCTTCTGCAGTAAATTAAAAGCTGATATGGCAATGAAATAAACTAATCTTCCCTTTCAGGCAGTGTGAGTCTAGGCAGCACAAACCCTTCCTAGTTAGAGCTGGAGAGAGCTTGATTTGGTCCCTTTATATGTGGGGACCAGTTAAACCCCCTGTTATGGGGCTGTTCCTTCTCTACCAGCCCCCATATCTACAAAATCCAGCTCATTCTGGGGCAAAGACTGTACTGAGTGAAGTGAAGCCTTGTGCGTTTTCAGAGGACATGTTCCATAAGCCTCTGTTTCACAGCTGCTGTTACAGTAAAGACTTCTCTTGCCTTCAGATAGAATGAAATGTATTAATTTACAGAACAGAGCAACGATCTTCATCTGGCTCATGCTAAACGTGAAATACATTCAAGAAAGAATGCAGTGTGTATGTGTTGGATGTGGGCACAGATGGGGATGACAACTAGTAGAGCTATAAAATCATGAGCAACTTGAGAGAAGGAACTTAAACGGTCTCTGTGCCTCTGCTGTGGTGTACTATATGTAAATGAGTTTAGAAGAGGAACAAGTGAGGTGTGATCCTTTGTCTTGCATTTTGGAATTGTATTTATCTACTTCACGAGCTTGCCTCAGGAGTGAAGAAGCATCACATAACTGCGTCTAGTATAACTGTTAGAAACCTCAGCTGTTTCAAGTTGCTCTTAGTGTTTATTGTGTGTGTTCTTTTTCCAGCTGCTCTTGGTGTACAGCAGCCATCGCTGCTTGGAGCCTCTCCTACAATATATACCCAGCAGACGGCATTGGCAGCGGCAGGCCTAACTACACAAACACCAGCGAACTATCAGCTAACTCAGACAGCTGCTTTACAGCAGCAAGCTGCGGCTGCAGCAGCTGCGTTACAGCAGGTAAAGAAAAAGGAGCATTTGCTGTTGAGTCTATGAACTTTATAAAACAGTGGCTTTGTAAAGCCACTCTTTCCAGGAGAAAAGCAGAATGGGAAATGGTGAACATTGCAGTATAAACCTGTTCAAAAAAACAGTGGGATTTTGGGTCTACAGCTATGAATAGTTGTATTAATCTGTGAAGGTGGGAATTTTGGCTATGGAGGTGCTGACTTTCAGCTGTAGAAAGCCTTTTGGGAAAAGGAGTTTTGCTGCACCTAAACTGAGAATCTCAAGTTCCAAGTATCTTCCATCACTATATGTATCCTTAATAGCATTTTGCATGGTTTCGTACTCTGTGCTAGATACTGTGTAAGCGTCAGGCTTAACAAAAATTGCTGATTTTATCTAGAAAGAGTACATCAGAGTCTACTCTAAAGGCTAAGAATATTTGTTATGAACATAATATATGTTGATACTATTAATTATGTTTTGTATTAGGATTGTTAAATGTTAGTAGTTTCTTATCTCAAACTTGCTTAGCAGATAACTTGTATTTGGTATTATTGGGGTAATAATACTTCCTGTTCATGAGATATTTTGCTTTTATCTGTTTCAGCAATATTCACAACCTCAGCAGACTCTCTATAGTGTACAGCAACAGGTTTGTCTGATTCTTACTGTGTACATCACAAATAACTTTAAAAATAATGTTGGTTGTGTGTCTTGTAGGATTTGTCTCCAAAAACATCCTCGTATGGGAAATTGTTAAAGAAACTAAGTAATATTTTTTTGTAGTGAAGGAGAACTTGTTGAAGTTCATAAACTTGGAGAGATGTATCCACAATGGAAGACTGCCTATCTTCATGCAAAAAGGAAATTTAAAACCACATACTATTCCATGTGTACACGATTCCTGCTAAACTTTGCTCTAAACAGGGCCGTGTATTTTAACTGCTGGAAAGATGCTGTCCAAAAAAGTTCCCTTTTATATATGGTCTTTGAACTTAACAGGATTTTGAAAAAGAATAAAAGGACATGGAAATTACAGGCCTAAGCTTCTCCAGGTGCCAAAACTTTTTGGTACTGCTGTTAACTTTCAGTTACAGAAACGCCAGCATTTCCGCTTACTGAATAAACCTGGATTATATAATCTTAAAAGTAACCACATGAGCACAATTTTATGCATGTGCAAACTGCTGAAATGACCAAACCCCAAAGGACTATTAACTGACTCAGATTAAGCAAAAACTCTTACTTGTAAAGAGGAGGTAAAATTGTACAATTTCCTTAAGCATATAAAATTAATTTATAACTTTATTTATTTTAAGTTGCAGCAACCTCAGCAGACCCTTTTAACTCAGGTTAGTTTGGTTTTATTGTTTGGTCTTCATCCCCAAACACAGATAATGCAAGAGTGCAAATTTGTGACGTCTTGGGTAGTTTAATATGTAAAACTAACTAATATGAATGGACGTTTTATTGGTACAGGTTTCTTTTATCCAGATGTTAAAATATGCATAGCCTTGCTTTCAAAAAATAATAGCAACCACTTTTCCTTAATCTTGAAGGGAATATGTGTGTGGATTACATTATAATTTTTTTTGTTTGAACTTCAAGTGTTCAGTTGTTTTGCAGTAAGTAACAAACTGGGAAAATCTTTCTCTTCTTTGAGAAGGAATTTAACTTTGTGTTAACAGTATTGCAGTATGTATATAAAGAGGTTTAAAAAGAATCTTGCTGAGCTTGACAGGTTTAAAACATGCAACCATTTAACACACTAAGTTGCTCTAGTTCCATTTTCACGTAACCTTTTAAAACATGCTTTAGAAAAGGCAAAAATAGCTTACTTAATTTCATTATCTTACTGTGTTCTGCTTTTGTAAGAAGGCAAGCACGTGAATTGTTGAGGTAGGGAAGGGTTTGTGTTAGCCTCAACCTTTACTGACTTCTAACACTACAGCTGGGATATAAATGGAGAATAATCTCTAAGCGTGTATTCCTAGCAAAGTTAGGAACTTGTCTCCTCTTCAGGCCCACTGTACGGGTTACCTATAAAAAATAACGCAGTCGTCTTTTTTTGGTGGTGTGGTTTTTTTTTTTTTTTTTGTAGACAATATGTGTGTTTTGAGGAAGTTAACTTTTTTTAAAAGAAAAGGATAAACCAAGCCAGTCTTCATTCAAAGTAGGAACAAAGTCATCTTAAAAAAACAAACAAAAAAAAAACCCCCATAAAACCCCCAAAAAACCTCCACCACAAAACCAAACCAACAACAAAAAAACACCTTCCGACCTTCTGAAAATATTCAGAATAATTGCTTTAGAGACATTTTAAGCTCCTGTTTACATGGGTAAAGGAACTGTTCCTTGTAGGTATGTCAGCTGGTTATGAGATTTATAGTTTCCTTTATTTTGCTTACAGCCCGCTGTTGCACTACCTACCAGTCTTAGCCTGTCTACTCCTCAACCGGCAGCCCAGATAACTGTTTCTTATCCAGCACCCCGGTCAAGTCAACAGCAAACCCAGCCACAAAAGCAGCGTGTCTTCACTGGGGTAGTTACTAAACTACATGATACATTTGGTTTTGTGGATGAAGATGTCTTTTTTCAGCTTAGGTAAGATGCATATACTTGTCTGCAGATGTACTCTGTGATACCCTCACTAAATAAAAGGCTTAGATTTTTGCATTCTAATTCTGTGACTCTGCTGAGAGTGCCTGCAGTTAGTATGTTGTTTTCTGTCAACACTGAAAGTCAGGTGGTCAAATAAGTTAATAGACACTAGATCTGAATTCCGTTATGTGGATTTTTGAAATTTCTTAGTGCAAAATGCAAAGCTGGGAGACTCAGAAGGTATTAAGCTCCTCGTAATATGAAATTGCAGAATTTGTGAGTGATTAAATGCATATAACTTGCTATCTGCCTGTCTTAACTCAGTACTGTTTAGGGAACTTCTGCTTTTGGGCCAAAGACGGGAATTAAATTTCTGTGCTTACTCCGAACTGAAGCAGATAGTACTTTCACTGAATTTGGGGGTAGATGCTCTTCCTGCGAGCTTTTTTTAATGAACTTTGTCTACTTTCTCCCAACTTTAAATGTAACTTCAAAATGTAAAACTAGCTAAATAAGAGTCTCTCACTACCATTTCTGTAATGTTTGCAGTGCTGTTAAAGGAAAGACACCTCAGGTGGGTGACAGAGTTTTGGTAGAAGCTACTTACAATCCTAATATGCCATTCAAATGGAATGCACAAAGGATCCAGACACTTCCAAATCAGGTATGTGGGGTTATGTAGTCTAGCTTGTACTGACTGCTTCTGGTTTAAGCTCGCTCACAACTCATTTTCTCTTCTGCTGCTAGAACCAGACACAAGCTCAGCCATTACTGAAGACACCTCCGGCAGTTCTTCAGCCCATTGCACAGCAGACTGCATTCAGTGTTCAGGCACAGCCGCAGCCACAGTCCTTGTTGCAGGCACAGATATCAGCAGCTTCAATCACACCTTTGCTTCAGACGCAGCCTCAGCCGTTACTGCAGCAGCCACAGCAGAAAGGTGCTCCTTCAGTGCACAGAGTTTGTGTGGTCCTTCTCATGCTTAGTGTGTGATGATTATTTTTTTGTTTGATCAGAAGACTGAAGTAATAGTTGAAATAATATGGGAATGACCCTATAGAATTTTCAGTTTGAATATGCATCTTCTTGCAGCTATAGGCAAGGCATATTGCCTGCAATAGCTTAAGAATCACCTGGTTGATGAAATCCCCATGGACTCCTGTTTGTATTAAGGTTTCCTAATCTGAAAGGAAACAGTGTAATTTTTAGTCTGACACTTTCACAGACAAGTTGGGGAGTTGAAAGTATTAATGGCAGTGTAGTTCTTCAGCATCTTCTGGAGCGTTCAGCAAGATCACGTTTCACACAATTGTATTGTTGAAACTATTATTTCTGTATTTGTGTTTTGTTTTATTTCAGTTAGCCAGGTTGGCATTTGAGAGAAGAAACACTGCCGAACTTGGCAAATCTAAAACAAAGATGGTTGTGGTGTCACTTGAACTTTGAGTGGCTGAAGAATCAGTAGTAGGATTGATAGATAATAAGATAAAATTAAGACTTGTGTTACCCACAGTAAAAGCAAGGGGAGAAGATCTTAAGCTATCACCTAAGCAGAACTGTTTTGGATAAATGCTTATTACAATCTAATTAGTCGTTCCTTGGTGTTTAGTAGTGTTTGCTCCTTTTACAGTCAATAGTTAAATGTCTTGAGACAGCAAAAGTACGTGCAAAACAAATGACTTTTCCAAGAAAAGGCTTACCTATTCACTGTGATAGCTTCTATATGCTTAGATTATATTAGCTTCCATCTTAAGAAGATGGTTTTAAACCAGTTTCACTTACTAGAGTCTCAGTTTGCATCAGTGAAGAAAAGCATAGATCTCTTGAGTTTCTTAGGGTGGGTGTTATTAATAAATAGATTTATTTGACTCGAGTTAGTTTAGAAAATGTACACAAGTGAAACAACTTGTGTTTGTTGCAGCAGCAACGTTTGTAAAGTGTAGATAGGTGCCCCCTATTATTGATTGATCTTGTATATTTTTGTTTCAGGTGGTTTGTTACAGCCCCCTGTTCGTCTAGTTTCGCAGCCTCAACCAGCTCGAAGATTAGACCCACCATCCAGATTTTCCGGGAGGAATGACAGAGGAGGAGACCCTATGCCAAACCGAAAAGATGACAGGAGGTATGTTGTCGAAAACTAGACTGTAATCAAAGCATTCTGTAAAGACCTGTCTTCAAACGGAGCTGAGCTTCTTGCTTCAGAGTGAGTCAGTGGTATGCACAAGTGGCTTTCCCATTAGATGTTAGTGAAGAGTTCTTGTGTATCTGAAATGAAGGAATTGCGTAATCTGTCTCTCTTTACAAGAGACAGTGTACTGAAACAAACTATGAGGAACTTCTCCTTTTTGTGAGTCTTTGACAGGTCTAGCTTCTGCTGTGCTAAAAGCTTTTTGTGTTACCAGCATGCAAAAATATTTGTATCTTGTATGTATTTTTTAAGCCGTGAAAGAGAACGAGAGAGGCGTAGGTCCCGGGAAAGATCACCCCAGAGAAAACGCTCCAGAGAGAGATCACCTAGACGAGAGAGGGAGAGGTCACCTCGAAGACCGCGACGTGTTGTTCCTCGTTACACGGTTCAGTTTTCCAAGTTTTCATTGGACTGGTATGTTTATAGAGCCAGATGTTTACCTACATCTCACTTCGTTGTGGGCACAGGTTACTGTGAGCTGTGTCAACATGTGTGTGTAGTGAGTGTTAAATTATGATCTTAACTTCAAAGAAAGATAAAATATGTAATGGCTGAGAACCTTGTATGATGAACTTTTTCTAGGTTCTTTGTTATTTTTGAATGTTACTGCAAAATACCCTTATAACCCTCTTTAATAAATATTCCCCACCTTAATCAGAAGAGCGTTTAGTAGTTACTTGGTTTTAAACTTCAATCCGTGACACACTAACTTAAATACATTGCTCTTTAAATTTTATATATATATAGTATTAAATACAGAATGGCTGTATTTCCAATTAATATATGTCTTAATTACGTGCTTTTATTACTGGTTCTTTTATTGCTGTATCTTTCAAATAATGCTGTTTATTTCAGCCGTAGCTGTGATATGATGGAGCTGAGGAGGCGTTACCAGAACTTGTATATCCCAAGCGATTTCTTTGATGCTCAGTTTACATGGGTGGATGCTTTTCCTATGTCTAGACCATTTCAGCTGGGAAACTACTGTAATTTCTACGTAATGCATAGAGAAGTAGATCCTATTGATAAAAACGCTGCTGTCCTTGATCCACCCGATGCTGATCATCTGTACAGTGCAAAGGTTTGTACACGTTTCCAGTATTATGACTGTTTGTTAGAACTTTTTTTTACTAATAGAGTGAAAAAGTGAGTATAACTGAACTGAAAATATTCCACAGCGACTTGAGGAAAGTACCGCATTTTAAACTTTTCGGTAAAGAGCTAGTATGTAGAGCTTGAAGAATCATGACTGAAATTCATTTTGTTTTTCTGTTACTAGAGCTGTCCTAAATCTTGTTTTTTACTGAGGTCTCTTCCATGTGCTGCACACAGTTGCACTGATCTGATTATAGGAAAGAAAGCCAGCTCCTGCAAGATCTCTGAATGTATTTCTTAGGCAATTCATTTTGAGTAGTTAATGGAGGCCCTCCCCCCAACCCCTTCATTTTTTTTTTTTTTTTTCTTCAAGAGTCCTTTCTGTGCAGATTGTGCTCTTCTGTTTAGTGATACTTACTTTCTTTCTTCTTTCAGATTCATCTCAGTATTTATTATTTTGTTGAAGGTAGATTGAGCGTATTGGGATTATCTGAATGTCAAAAAATGCTGCACCAAGGGCTGTAAAAATGTGTAGAAGACCTCAGTGTCAAAACGTCTTTCTAAAACCTGTTCCATTTGAAAGCTTTTTCATTAAAATAGGTCTGAGATTTCTAGGTCAATCTGTTTAGAAGTATTTCATATTAAAGATGGGTTTAGAAACAAAACTGCCTTTAACCCCTGTGTTTCTGAAAGACTTTACTTGCTTTTAGTGTATAAAAACTTTGAAGCCTTAGCTCAGGTATCAGAGGTACTGTTTTTTTCAGTCTACTGGTGCAGAGCAGGAGGTCTCTTTCAGAAGGTTAAGCTTCAAAATATATTCAGTAACTGAGGAATAGCATCCTGTTTCATAATATTAATCTGTTTAGAGTATAAAGCAACCTTGTTAGATTTGACTGGGGTGACGGGATGCTACAAGGATGCAGATGAATGTGTTGGTCAGTTCTGTTGTGATTGTGACAAAATGGAAGGAGTCAGTTACTGAAACCGGAAACGTACTCTGTGTGCTTCTTGGTATAGGATATTTGGCATACATTGACAGCATGCAAAGCACATTGCTTTTGTCTGTTTTCGTTTTTTGGTGTTTTTTAATAAGACTATCTGTTGCATCCATATAGGACAGGGAAATTGGTCCTTGGCAGACATTTTAACACTCAGTTCTACAATTTTATTTTACCTTTACTTGTTCTCATTTTTTGTGACATTAAGGAAAAAGTACTGGTATATATGTGTTTGCAAGTTGTGGTCATTGTTTACCAATCATAGTGGGAGACCTTGACAAGACTGATCTGACTTACACAACAGGTGATGTTGATGGCTAGTCCTAGTATGGAAGATCTCTATCACAAGTCATGTGCTCTGGCTGAAGATCCCCAAGAACTTCGTGATGGATTTCAGCATCCTGCTAGACTTGTAAAGGTAAATATGCTTCAATGCCAGACACTTTTGGCAATAAAGGTTGGTTATGGAGCTTTTAAGTGTTTGTCGATGAGGGAGGAATTTGTAGGCAGTTAAATGGTGGCTTTGTTTTTCGTCTAAGGAGACCTAGTTTATATGTCAATTCCTTTTCCAGTTTACAGGAGCTCCATCTTCACTGTCTTCATTATTTACTCTTTTGTTCAACTTACTTAACTAATCGATGTTTGGAGAAACCTGTATTAATTATATAATAATTAACTTTGTTAGCCTGTTTTTACAAGCACTTAGACTTTTTTTTAAGGACTCTGCTGTGAAGAAAATAAAAACGAAGCAACAGTTAAGTAACCATTGCATTAAGTGGAATTTAGCTATTGTTAAACTGAACAACCTGTAAGTGCTCTGGTGTTTCAGGACAACACAGACTTGCTTTCCAATTAAACCCCATCATCTTAAAGCAAATGGGAGTATTTGAATTTATAGATATAATGCTTTTGTGGTCTTATCTTTTGTAGCTTTGCTTTATCACATTAAGCAGGAACGTCTATAAATGTATATTGGAATTAAGACACCACTTAAATTAGTATCTGTTAGTCTTTTGTGTTAGAAAGCTTTTAATTGCAAAGGAACAAGCTTATACCAATAAAGAAACTTGGAAAGTCTTGCAGGCAAGAATGAGTGATGATGTTTTAAACCTATTCCATTTCTGAAATCATCTGTGGAAAAAAGCAACTGAACTCTTTCTTGACTGACTTTCATTTTCAGATTTCAAAATAATGTGACAGTTTACTCACGGATTTCAGTGTGTATGCTTTGAAATATTCTTTGCGCTTTGGGAAAATGACTCTCTACCTCTAGCAGGGGAACATTCAGAAGACTCTTTTTGTCTAGTTTTTAGTGGGTATGAAAGGCAAAGATGAAGCTATGGCTATTGGAGGACACTGGTCCCCATCACTGGATGGACCTGATCCAGAAAAGGACCCTTCCGTGCTGATAAAGACGGCTATTCGCTGTTGCAAGGCTCTTACAGGGATTGACTTAAGTGTGTGCACACAATGGTAAGTACTGTACTGCAAAGCAAAGTGTGCTGTAGAAATAACTGTCTGTTACCAGGAGTTTAAAAAAAGATGGAAAAACCTCTTTTTCTTTGTCGGCTGCTCTTGGTAGTGCAGGTAAACTACTCAAAGGATGTTCTGTTTTGTAATAAGCTTGATTGATGCCAACTGTGCTGAATACTGCATTAAGAACTAATTAAAAATTCTGGATTTATTTTGACATGTTATGCTATAATTTTTTAATGAATGTGCGTTGAAAATATTTTTCATTTTGTGCATAGCTGGAGAAGATCGTCAAGAGAACTTCATTTCATTGTTCTTTTGTTATAAATAAATAGCCGTTCGTTATATAGCCATATTTTCTCTTGATGAGTTTTTGTTGTGTGTTAACACTCATTGCAGTTTTACTAATAGCAGGAAAGTCTATTGTATGCTAAATTTAAAGTGCTTCAACAGCTCTTATTTGCGCATTAAACCTATGTGTGATAAACAAGAAGTTATATAAAAAGCATTTTGTTGGTTTTCCTCCTTTTCAGTTGTGATACCTTTGTACAAGTGTGCCAAAAGAGAAAATATGGCTTCCATAATTTTTTTCTTTAGATAAACTTCAAGGTCTTGCAGCAAAGTTTCTTTACTTGATGTGCTACAAGTGATCTAGGCTCTTTAAAATGTATTGTAGAATTTTTTTTCCAACATGCTTCTTCCCTTGCAACAGGTACCGTTTTGCAGAGATTCGCTACCATCGCCCTGAGGAGACCCACAAGGGGCGTACAGTTCCAGCTCATGTGGAGACAGTGGTTTTATTTTTCCCGGATGTTTGGCATTGCCTTCCCACCCGCTCAGAGTGGGAAACCCTCTCCCGAGGATACAAGCAGCAGCTGGTCGAGAAGCTTCAGGGTGAACGCAAGGAGGCTGATGGAGAACAGGCACTGAACGCTAATCCCTTTTTCTATTTCTGCTTCTCACAGGCACAGGAACACAGGCACAAAATGCACACCACATACTACACAACATACATACATAGGAGGAACATAACTGGTAACAATGACTGGTAAACCAGCTTTCAGCAGTCTAGTGAATGTTGGTTTTTATTTTTATTTCAGCTAGTTCACTAACTTTAAATGTGTATGCTGATATCACAAATGGAATTAAATTGTGCTTATGATGCGCAGAAAATTTTTTATCGTAGACATAGTTGCTGGAATCTGGGACCAGTTGTTGAGTGAGATGCAGTTTATGAATAGCTGTCTTTAAACATTTTGCCATTTTCTAAAATTTCTAAATTCTCTCTTGTGGCCAGTTCTAATTGTGATATTTGGAATTGGACAAACGCTAGTCTGAAACATCTGAATTTCAGGCCATGTGGCTGATCAACATCTTGGATTAAGGGAAGGTCTGACTGAACAAAGAGTAATTTGGGGGATTTAAAATTTGGGGGAAGATCACACACTGTGTGGTTAATGGAGACCAGCAGTGTCTGTGTAACCCCAGTATTCTTTGTGGTGTTGCTTATCACCCTTTTGTGTTCCACAGATCTGGCTTGTATTGGCTGAGTGGCACTGTGATCATTTATAAAGTGGTAGAATGTGTGTGTGAACTTGTCTAAATAATAACTTTAGGAGAAGACTATCTGAAACAGTTGTCACCTTGCACAGATCAGCAACAGAATTAAAAAAATAACTGAAATGCTTTCAAGCTTTCTGAATGATAATTTCGAAATTTTATTTGTCAGGACGAAGAGGAAAAGGATGATGGGGAAGCTAAAGAGATCTCTACACCTACGCACTGGTCTAAACTGGATCCAAAAACAATGAAGGTAACTAACACTTTTCTTAAAATTTGATTCCATTGTACATTTTCATTTCTAAGGCACGACCCGAAATATAGCTTGTATATTTCCTTAACTGAGCAAAAAACTTCAGTAGTGTGTTTTGTCTTCCTTGCTGATTTTATAGGTATTAGATATGATATCACAGTTTGCAAGTGTGACTCCTGATTTTAGTAAGTGAATACAGCTAATTGAAACTCTTCTGAACTTAGTACAATTAAAGGGTATCACCTATGATACATTAACTGGAAAATGAAAGTTCTGCAGTAATCTGAGCGTATCTACTTGCATTAAAAAATGTGGGGTCTAAAGTACTTTAATGTTAGTTTAAAAAGGCAATAATTATACAAAAATGTATGTCAGGAGACATAATAAAGTTTCCTCGAAAGGAATAATAGTGATAAACTATTTTACTGTAGTAAAATCCTTTCCCCTGCCCCTGTGAAAATTTCCTCAAAAAGGGATTCTTTGAGAAGAACACAACTTTAAATGTAGTATGTTTTATATATCAGTAAATATTAGTGTTTTTCAGTACAGATTGAAAAAATACAGTTGACTTTTCAGTGCTCTTACTTAACTTTTACTTCACCTTTTCTGCTAATCAAATGTTTTGTAATGTCACTGGTTGATACCACTTACAGAGCTTTTATTTACCAGGTAAATGACCTTCGCAAAGAATTAGAAAGTCGAACCCTTAGCTCTAAAGGACTGAAATCTCAGTTGATAGCTCGACTGACAAAGCAGCTGAAAGTAGAGGAACAAAAAGAAGAGCAAAAGGAGCTAGAGAAGTCTGAGAAAGAAGAGGAAGAGGAGGAGGATAGGAAATCTGAAGATGACAAAGAGGTTAGGTTTTGGACATACTTGGTTTGTCTTATTAAATATACATAAAATCTTATATATAAATTCTGTATAAAGAAATATAAGTATAAAAAGTACAAGAATATGCCTAGTTGTGTTGGAATTTTGTAGTTCTCGGATGACTGTACTGGGAACTCTTGCTGTAACTTGAGCTGCTGAATTGGAACAAAATCTTGGCAAGTTTGAATTTCTTTTCAGCTGACTTAGCTGATACAATGTGCAACTGCACTAAGGGTGTCTGAATTAATGTCAGGCCTTAAATGTAAGAAAAAAATAAATCCCAAACTCCTGAGAGAAACTATGCTTGAGAACAGGTGAACACAATTAACAAGATCTTAACTTCTTAAACCTACATGAGAAGCAGCTGCTTAGTTGTGTTGGCTTTTAGTGGCATACAAGCCTTAGGGAGTTGTGGAAATGGGAGGAGGGCAGGTTCTAGTCCATAAAAGGTTATAGTGTCTCAAACAGTCCAGTTTCTTCATATGGCTAATGGTTTGCTTAGGTTTTATTTTCCCTTATTACGAAGCTTTAGTTTTTGATTTCAGATAAAATTCCTGTGTATTGAAGTTTCTTAGTTTTGCAGTTGGTAGTTTCAGTACTACTTTGTTTTGCTGTTTCACGAGGATAAACAAGATCTATGCAATAAGGCCAAAGCTCAACCACAGAAAAGGGACATAAGTGTCTGGAGAATGTATTGTGTGTTAGTTGCTTTTAAACCTGCCTTTTTGTGTATTGTCTGCTAACAAATATGGGATGATTTGAAATTTTATATATCTGTGTAAACCTTGTTGAGGGAGCAAAGGCCATGTGCTTGCTACTTCTGTCAGCTGCTGCCTGCTCCCACAGCTTGGATGGGCTTCAACTATCTTGGGGTTTCTTGGCACAGCTTTCTAAGATCAGGGGAGGGAGCTTTGATTGTGTTTCCGTTTTTCAAAAAGCACAAGCTCTGCCGTGACTTTTTTCCATACTTGTAAGACTTCAGTGTTTCTCTCTTAGCAATCAGTAAGCTGCTTGGTATTTTACCTTTTTTTTTTTTTTTTTTTTTTTAACCTTTTGTTTGATTTGCATCGGTTGTATGTATAGAGATTGCATTTCCTGTAATCAAGAGCTGAGTAAATTGTCATCTGGTAATTGTTAAAGCTGTTTTAGATATCTTTGGGAAGATGATGTATGAAGCTTTTACTCTTCCTGTGTAAGGAATAAGACAGCTTACTGTACTGTACAGCTCTAAAAACACCTCTAAGGAAACAAAAGACCCCTTCAGGAGCATTGACTCCTTTGCTAGCTTGCATACCGCTTCTCGAAGTGAACTAGCTTGAGTCCTTCCGGTGTCAAATAGACATACTGTGGTTAGCACCATAAGATAGTTGGAAGGTGCTCATTGCTCTGTGGGCTGAACAACACTGCATGTCCTGCTTTGTGTTGCTCAAGTTTCCAGTTGTCTTAGGCGAGTGTTGGCAGTGGACACAGTATGCATTCTGGAAATTCTAGTCTGTGGCTGTTGTCTGTCTTCTGTCTTGCATTCAGCAGCTTAGGCTTTCCTTCACTTTCCTCAAAGCAGCAAGTCCTTAAAACTAATATATAGGCTGAAACTTCAGCTTTGGAATATGCTGTATGGGGGTTTTTTTGCCTCTTTTTAGGAAGAGGAAAGAAAACGTCAAGAAGAAATGGAACGTCAGCGGCGGGAGAGACGATATATCTTGCCTGATGAACCAGCAATCATTGTACATCCTAACTGGGCAGCAAAGAGTGGGAAGTTTGACTGTAGCATTATGTCTCTTAGTGTTCTTCTGGACTATAGATTAGAAGATAATAAAGAACATTCCTTTGAGGTAATTTAGCTATGCTACTTACAGTTAGCCATTCTTGTTTGTTTTTATTTCGGTCTGATAACTGCAGTATTCTTAAATTGTGGAAGTTTATGATAGCATGGCAAAATAGGACTTAAGTTAGTTTCTTTGTGCAGTTCCTCGAAAAAATTGTCCAGTCTTTGGTACATGGTTTGCAATAGCAGTATAGTCACTGTACGATAACCAGGAGAAATGCGCAGGTTTTCAGATACCGAACTGAGTTTATAATTTATACAGCTAGTCTAGGTCCTAAACTACTGCAGTACAGGAAAGAAGCATTTCTATAAAGTTGTTTAAGGTTTCCCTATTGAAAGCAGACAGTAAGAAGTCTGACACAACATAAAATTCTGACACAGTGAAAGTTCGTAAGATAGCACCTCATAGCTATTTAATTGTAAGTGTACAAATTTTTAGTATGCCTTTTAAAAAAATTTTTTGTCGGTTCTTTTTTCATTTTTCTTTATGTGCAGGTATCATTGTTTGCAGAACTCTTCAATGAAATGCTTCAGAGAGATTTTGGTGTCAGAATTTACAAAGCACTGATTTCTCTCCCAGAGAGGGAGGACAAAAAAGACAAAAAAAGCAAAAAAGATGAGAGAAAAGAAAAAAAAGAAGACAAAGATGATGAAACAGATGATCCAAAACCTAAGAGGAGAAAATCTGGAGATGATAAAGACAAAAAAGAAGATAGAGACGAAAAGAAGGTCTGCAGCTAGCTCATATGAAGTACTATCCTGTCTGGATGAATATTAAACTGTTTCTATTTGAATTTTACTTTATTGCTTTTGAGAACTCGGATCTTGTAGTATTAGTTAGTTGATTTGACTCCATCTATTTAAATATGCTTCAATCATATTCAGTAGTTTAAAAGTTTTACAGGTGTATTGGGGGTATTTTAACATTCAGCTTGATCACATAGATTTGTATTTGTTTTTTTAAGTGACTAAATATAAACGTGCAAGTTTTGAATGAATGGTAGTGAGGTTTTTACTTTCCTGTTTTTTAGTTCTGACTGGATAAATTTTTAGGAACTTCTGTTACAGAGGGAAGATAAAAGGAAAGATGATTCTAAAGATGAAGAAGAAACTGAAGATGACAATAATCAAGAAGAATACGATCCAATGGAGGCAGAAGATGCTGAAGACGAAGATGAAGGTATCTTGAATTATGAATTTTGTGGCTTTCAGAATTTTTTTTTTTTATTGCCACTGAGTATGTTCTTTCAAACTGGAGAATGCACTGGAACTAGACAATTTAAAATTGCATTATTAGACTAATTTTATTTTAGTAATTCTGACCAGATCTATTTAAAATGTAAGTGCCTTTATGCTAGGCATTGTATGAACATCGTTAATATAAACTAGCTGTGGTTCTCAAAGTAAGGCATGCATATAGAAGTGGTTTTATTTTTTTCAGAATGCAGACCACTCGCAACTCCCATTGAAGTCAGTAGGAGATGTGAGTATTCAGCACCTCTGAAAAACCAAGCCACTTTTAAGTGCCTAACTTCCTATTCCTCAGTTCTGAAATGTCATCCTGTTTTTATTAGGACAGAATGTAGTGTGGGGTGCTCTTTACATGATGTTATAAGGAGTTGATTTCTGTTTGGGTGGAGTTGTGTTTGCCTGAAGAAAATGGTGAAAGGGGCTGGGGAACTTTCGTGTCTCCAGGGAGCAGCAGTAGCCCTCTTTCCCTGCTCAGCGATGCAGAAAGGTCTAAGACGTGGTGTATGCTTTTTGGTTTGTACTTCTTTGGGATTTTTGTCCTTTTGTGGAGAGTTTTTGCTAGAGATGTGGGTTTGAACTGCTTAGATATAGCAGTCCCAGCATTTTCAGTTGTATTTTTGGCAGAGTACTGCACCAGCCTTAAAAAAATGGGTGCTAATCTGTGGTTTCCAAAATAACTCTTACTTGCTTTATAACCTGGCTGTGAGAGTTCCCTGGGCTTGTCTATTCTGTACAAGTGCTGCTACTCCCCGTAATCTGTCCTTGTGCCATTCCCAGTCAGAGTTGCTGAGAACAGTCCAACAAGCCATGGAGGTGCAGGAGAAAGCTATTGCTTCTCAGAAACGTGTTGGCAAAATTAGACAAGTGTTGTGATACGTAGTTTTTTCCAAAGTTTTCCTCACAAGAAAGGTGAGCTTAAAGCTGAACTTGGCACGTGATTCTCTGACCAAAGACTTGCACATAAGGTACAGAGCTGCATGCCATAATCCGTCCCTGCAGTTGTCATATTCCTCTCTTAATTTTGAATTTAGTTTTACTGTACTGTCTACCTTTAGACAAAAAACCTGCAGTTTGTAATTCCCGTCTAATAAGTGATGTGATCTGTAACTTCTTGGAGAATCTAAATCATAGGATCAGTAATATCTCAGTCAGCCATGAGTATAAACACATGCTTTTAATTATATAGTTGATAAAGTTTTTATGATATACAATATTTGAGAGTAAAGAGTACTGTTTTTGTCCCAGTAGGAATAACCATAGCTGAATGCAGACTCTGCCGAGCCTCATTAGAGAGAATTGTGGTAATTTTCTGCACACCACTTAAATAGATGGTGATGCTGGCAGAACTCGTTTTGGCCTAGTTAGCACTTGTTTTAGCTCTGCTATCCTCTGTGTGTGTGAAAGAAACACGGGGTGGGGGGGAAAGACAAATGGCTTATGTTAAAATAAGACCAGAGAAAAATAAAAATTTAACAGGACTCTCTTAAATGCCATTTGGTTTTTTTTTATTTTTCAGGGAAATACATTAATTGCAGATATTTGGGGGTTTATGTGAACTTTTTAAATGAACATATGTATTTTGAGATAATGGTTATAGAAACATTTGCTGTGGGTATGTTGAATTTTCTTTCTGTTTTACAGACCGGGATGAAGAGGAAATGAACAAACGGGAGGACAGAAGAGAGGGAAATAGGCATTGTAAAGAGAGGTCGTCTAAAGACAAAGTAATTAACACCTTTCTTAACAACTTTGTGTAACCTTGTTAGAGGTGTCCTACTTAGAGCTTAACTTTACTGTAAGACCTATTTGCACTCCTTAATTCCTTCAGCACTTCTGGACTGAAACATTAAGTGTATCTAGAAGTTAGGGAACATGTGACAGCTTTGGGTAAGGTGCCTACAACCTACTTTCACTTATATTTTAAAGTTCATTGCGTGAAAGCTGTTGGAAAAACATTCTTAGGTACTGATCTGTCTGAAAGATGTGAGGACTAATGCTGTATGTACACGTAAGAGACAGCAGATGTGATTATTTTATCCATTCTTTTCAACTGCTGTATTCTTACATAAGAAAAACGGAAGCTTAGCTTGATCAATGAACTGGCATAAAACAAGTTTCTGATTCTCTTTATTTTTTTCTTAAATGAAAAATAGGAGAGGTAGGAATAATGGGAAAACGCAGACTGCAGAACTGCTGTAGCTGTGAGAGCTGGATGCTCATTCATTACGTATTTATAGAGATTTCACTTTGAAAACAGCTGTTCAGTAAAATATGTAATTGAATATATAATTGAAAGGAGAAGGGATGTTTACTATTACTTGTTTAATTAGGATAATTCTTTGAATTGTTTGACATTAGCATGCACAAAAGGAAAGTGTGTCTACCAGACGTTACTGTCCATTGTGCTGTAATTCTTTTAAATATTTGAAAGATTACTTGTCCTAAATAGCTTGCTTGTATTATATTTGCGCTCAGTAGGTAAATGCTAGTTACATTAATTACTCAACTGAAAATAATAATAAAATGAACAGAGGAAAACTTTTGTTAACTGAAAAGTTTACATGTTTTTAGTAGATGATGGGGAAATGATATTTTAACTTCCTAATGATCCCATAATGAATCTTCCGTAGGAGAAAGACAAGACGCAGATGGTAACTGTGAATAGGGATCTTCTGATGGCTTTTGTGTATTTTGATCAAAGTCATTGTGGATATCTTCTGGAGAAGGACATGGAGGAGATACTGTACACTCTTGGACTACACCTGTCACGTGCTCAGGTTTTGTATAGTAATAGTAATCTCTGTGAAAATATTACAGGAATGCTGTAAGTCTATATATATGTATATGTATGTAAGTATAGTTTAGCTTCTAAAGGCTGTTGCTTACATACTCAAACCCTGATTTTTATGTAGCCACTTCATATTTACAATGAAATACTACTTTAACCTTTTTGTAAATTGTCTTGGAATGAAAAGGTGACGTTTGCCACTCTTAATATGCCCATACTGTATATGTAGCTTTTGTCTCAAAAATTGTGTTTCCTCTCCCCCGGCTTATTTTCATTTTAAGCCCCAGTATGTTCAAAAAGCTGTGCAATTTCTCTTAAGTTTTCCAAGTTAAAACATTCTTGTTTAGGTAATATAATGTCTGTGTATTAAGTATTTCTTTCCATGACTGTGTTTTAGGTCAAGAAGCTACTTAATAAAGTCGTGCTTAGAGAATCTTGCTTTTACAGAAGACTAACAGATACTTCTAAAGATGAAGAAAACCAAGAAGAGTCTGAAGAGCTACAAGAAGATATGTTAGGTGGTATTACTTTTTTTTTTTTAATGCCACAAACTTCCAGAGAATTGTTTTTATGCAAATGATAGTGAGAGTTCAGAGATACTTGCTTTCTTGCAGAAACTAATTCAGCTCTGCAGGGAACATGCCCGTTTGGAAAAGTAACTCTTGGTTAGTTCATAAATTACGGTATTTCTGGCTTCCAACACATCTCATTGCATCTATAGGGTAAATGTTAATATCTTGGAAACAGGAAGGAGGACAGAGTTTAATGTTGAATATTGATGAACATTTCTCATTCACAGCAGTTTTGCAGTCAGGAGGATCAGTGCTGTAGGTAGTAGAACAGAGCCTGATTTTTGAAGACAGATTACTGCAGAAAGGAGGCATAGAAGAATGTCATGAAAGAGCATGCTCCTTTTCGGGGGGATGAAATTGGGGTAAGGAGGGAGGAGAGAAATGTGAGGGATAGACCAGCAAACTTGAATCTATATTGTTTTAGGAATTTGTTCTTTTAAGAAGTTTTTGAGGTTGGTCACTAGAATTTAAAAATGACAGCATGATTATTTCCTAATGCTGTTTAATCTAATACAGGAAACAGATTACTGTTACCATCACCTACTATAAAGCAAGAATCAAAAGCCATAGAAGAAAATGTCGGCCTCATTGTGTACAACGGAGCTATGGTGGATGTTGGGAGCCTTTTACAGAAGCTGGAGAAGAGTGAAAGAGTGCGGGCAGAGATAGAACAAAAGCTTCAGTTACTAGAAGAAAAAACAGGTGGGACATTACTTTGAAAGTGGTACTTACCTGGATGCAAGATGCTAAGACTTTTTAAGTAGATAAACCAATTTGAATAATTTTTGTGATCTAAATTTTGTAGCTATTTGCTTACCATAAACTTCTATTTTCTATTTCCTAAGCCCTTTGAACTTGCACACCAGCTATTGTTGAGTACCATTGTCGCCATTCTGAAATGCTTTTATCTTTTATTCAATCTGCATGTAAGACTTCCAAATGTAGTCAGAATTGAGTATTATCAAATGGTAATGCAATGCAGTTTTTAATGTTCTTTAAAAATTAGTAGTTACAGTGTTGGCGTGTAAGTGGAATATTAAGATGCAAAGTACACAGCATTGGAAGTGACTGACCTTTTTTTTTTTTTTTTTGCCCCCCCCCACCCCTCAGAGGAAGATGAAAAGACTATACTACAACTGGAGAATTCTAACAAAAGTCTATCTACGGAGCTCAAAGAAGTGAAAAAGGACCTTGGCCAACTGCAAGAAAATTTGAAGATCTCGGATGATAAAAATTTGCAATTTGAGGGCCAGCTGAATAAGACAATCAAAAATTTAGCTACTGTTATGGATGAAATACAGAGTGTTCTTAAACAGGTTAGAATTGTTTAATTTCATTTTTTTATTCTATGCAAGCTTCCTGTAGACTAAATTATCAGAACAAAAACTTCAGAATAAAAAAGTTTTCACATGAATTCAGGGCAGTAGTATCTTAACATATGTATATATATATAAAAGATGCCCAATGCAATACTGATTATTTAAAGATAACAAATAAAATGTATTTTTTCTAAGCTTTGAAGCACATTTTCTTGACTTAAATGTTTTTAAAAATTTATAAATATTAATGTAAATCTCAAACCATCTTAATATTTTCCTGTCCTGATCTTGTCCATCCGCAACAGTCCAAATCTGCTCTTCCATTTGATCAGTTAGGAGTAATTTTTCAAGGCAGAATTTACGTATTTCAGTTTATTTGGGGGGGTATTTCAGTAAAATGATCTTTAAGCAAACCACATAATGCTCCAGAGCATTTCTGTCCCTGTATGGAAAGATACTTTCATATTCCCTAGGAGTGCTGTTGGGGGCCTGTTAGGTAAGGCTGAATAGAAGTTGGTTGTGAAGGCTACTAAGTGGCATACTGGTGTACTGTGAGGGAGCCTTTTTTCTACTTTACATTTATTTTGAAAAAGACAATACAGCATCTACAAAAGCTCTAAAAACAAAACTGCATGCACACAAAAACCCTAGAAAACTTGACAAATGTTAGAACTTTTTTCCCCCCTTGTAGGATACAAGTGATGTATCATGTAAGTCACTGTAGCTTATTAAACTGGCAGTACCTTGCAGCCGTCTGTCGTCAGTATTGTTACGCAGTCCTGTGCTTCACTACATGTTGTAGACCTGCTACTCCACCAGAACCAGCAGCTGAAGGCACTGCATAACCCTCTTTTGCCATGCTCTTAGCTCAGTTAAATAGCCTTGGTCATTCTGTCTGGTTGTTTTTGAGACTAAAATGTCTTCTAAGCCTAGTGTTTTCAGATGGCTCTGACCAACTTAAGTATTTTATGTTAGAACTGTTAGTGTAAATGATTATCCTAATTTAATGGATTTTGCAAAAACTTCACTTGCTCTTTAAAAAAAAAAAAAAAAAACCAAAACAAAACCAAAAAAAAACCAACAACTCCCAAACCTTTAGACTATAAAGTGAGGCTTTTGGGGATGTTTTTTGTAATTCTCCTCAGGAGTGCTAAAGTCACGTTTAATTTCTGCCCCCCTCAGTTTTTCAGGAAGATGCTGGAAATATGACTTGGTTATAACTAAAGTGAGTAAGATATCAGTTCATATAGTATTTAAAGTTGATGCCAAACAGTACCTTTGTCTCATGCTGCTTTACAGTTCACATGAGAAATATCACTTCTAGAATTCGTTATCCTTTACCTTTTTTCTTTTAAAGGATATTGTGAAGAACGAAGATAAAGATCAGAAATCCAAAGAAAACGGAGCAAACGTATGATAAAACTGCTGCTGTTTAGAAGAATGGTGTTACATAATGTAATATAAATCATGATACCAGAATGTATGGGAAGTGATGCATGTTTGATTTTAGTAGTATAAATATCTTAGTTCCAAAAGATGTATAAAGTTTTATGAATGTGAGTGTCTGCTTCTGAAGATTGCTTGTAATTCTTAGCATTCAATTTGAGACACTCCTTGAGTGAAAATAATTTTGCATTGCAAAATGTTTTAGGATGAACTTTGTTATAGTTTTAACCCTAATAAAGTTCATCAACGTAATGAACAGTAGCAAGTATTTAATTACCAAATGTTTTTCATTAAAGTCTAGTGAAATCAAAATTTTCATTATTTATAGAATTGCCATTTTTAGGTTTTTATTTTTATTTCGGTCTAATTAGTCTTTTTAAATTCAAATATAAATCACCAAATAGCATGCTGCTTAATTTTGCAAGTAAAGGTTTTTTTTTTTTTAAAAAAAAAAAAAAGCTTCTTGGATTTTTTTTTTTAGTTGTCACAACTTTCTTTTCCCTTCCAAACATAACTTTCTTCCCCAAAGCTGCTTGTATTAAAGCCTCATAATATACAGTAGTTCAGATGAGTTAAGAAAGCAATAGAAACCTACCAAAATACTGGTAGGGTTGTGAGGTTTATATGAAAATACATGGGCCTGTTTTAAATGTGTATGTCATTTGTGTTCCTTTAATTGTTCTTATCTTTGGATTAATATATATGCTCCTTTTTAATAACAAATGCAGTGTATTAAAATGTAAGGTTGGATACCAGGCCAGTAGTCAGAATAATGCCTTACATGGAGAAAAAGCTACCATTGTAAGCCACCTTTAATTAAAATTGGACTTCTTTCTTAATATGTGTAATTACTTCAAAGACTTTAGTCCAACAAAAGAATGGATACACAAGTATCAATACTCCATGTTTATAATTACTAAGGAGCAGGACACAACTTGGTTTGTTGAAAGTGGGTAAGTTTGCCTTCCTTTGTGGTCACAAATCACTAGATGTTTAAATTTAAAAGTTAACATGACATCATTGTCAAAGGCAACTTATTCAAATAATGTGAAATATGAACAATTGTATTTTGGTGCAACTTCGAGGAAAATTAAGGGGTTTGAAGGTTGGGACAGAAGTGTTTTCTTACAGAAATGGTTAATTTTAGCAGACCTTTTCTTCTTTTTTAGCCTAGATGTTCTAGGTAACTAAATACCTGTTAGGAGAGTCCCAGTGCCATAATATGTATGAATAACCTACATGGAAACTCATGGAGCTTTACTGAGATACACATTAAAATGCCTGAATTTATGTTCAAAAGAGTCTAAGCTGGTGCTTTTATCACTTACCTTTCTTGGCTCTTTTGGAGCTAGACAAGTGAAATAATTAAAATAACATGCATAAGCTTCCCCCTCATTCATCTCAGTTGAGTCACTGTGTAGTATCTTAACTGTTCACACTAAAGGAGGAAGTACTATAAAAACACTAATTATTGCATATAAGTACACAGAAGATGCATGCTTAATGAATTAAGAGATAACATCTCATTAGAATGGTTGAATGAGGATGGTGACAAATTAATCTTATGAAAAGCGTTACCTGTGGTGTACAGATGGTGTTAACAAATTCTTTTGTAATCAGATTATATTTTTCACCTTTACCTTTGTACAAATGGTTGACAGCATGTTTCTTTTTTGACGTTGAGCACCGTTTACTTAAATGGACTTGAAAGGATTGCGTTTGAAACACTTTGTTCATGAATTCTCAGCAGTACATGTGACCATACAAGAAAATAATTCTAGAATTCACGATAACATCTTTTTAGGCACACTGATACATCTGTTGAAATATTTTGCTGGGGTGTTTTTACCTTAAACTGCTAATCTGAATGCAGTTGTCGCGACAAGCAGGCCTCATCTTGTGTTTCAGTGAGTGGCCCTGTGAGATAGTTGCTAGAGTGATACAGATTTTTACAGTATTTAAGAAAAAAAGTATTTGTTAGAATGAGTGTAATCTTTCTCTATATTGCTTTGATGTAATAGTGTTTCAGATACTATGTACAGTCTGCATTTGTGTTGGAAAGGAAATTAAAAAGGTAAAGAATAAAGGAAAAAAAACAAGGACAAGTTCTACAACCTACACAGAGCTTGACCAGTCTCCTGAAGCACAACTAATCTGAGGAAGAACAGACACCTCTACAGACTGTTTAAGTTGCTTTACCAAACAGCACAAGGTTCTGTATATACACAGCATCAATGCCGGTCATTAGCTAAAGCTTCTTGGTAATATTCCTAGAAATATAACATTCTTTAGAAAATTGAATAGAGCATCAGTAATAAGAGGTTTGGAGAAGCAATCTTCTGTCAGTTTAACTTATAAACAATGTTTTTGCATTTCATTTCCCCACTTCCCACCTCACGGGCTTTCCACTTTTAAGTTGTTCATTACGTATCAGTTGCTGGCAAAAGGCTGGTAAAAGTCAGCCTAAGCTGGGTCTTACTCTGATACCTCAACATCCAATTTGGTTTTAGTTTTGAAATCATCATGGATGCTCTGTGGAAAGTAGTGTATCTCAGACTCCCTTGTTCTGTAGAGAAAGCCCTGCTACAGCAGACCAGTAAATGGAATCTGACCTCAGTTTACAGATTATTTCACTCCCCTTTTGTATTTTGTCTAGTATGGGGGAATTAACGAGCTAAACCCTTACAAAGTGGTATTCAGGCTAGTGGATGTCTGCAAATAAGGCTAGGAAGAAAGTTCCGAGTGATACATCTGCATGCAAAATGGTCTAGAATCAAGTAGGCTATCTTGAGGCCCCTGTGCTTTTGCTCTGGTAACGAAAAGGCAAAAGCACGTAGTTTCAGTGCTACATAGCAACAGTGGCAAATAGGCCAATAGTGAATTTTTGCCAAAGTTTTCTAAGTGGTGAGGATTGCCTGTGTGATAATGGAGCTGCTTCCAGTGCTGCTGCATGTTCTACCGTGATGAGGACACATGCTGTTTTCTTGACTCACCCAGTGCTTGATGCTTGTGCCTGTAGTGCCTGGGCACTGCTGCAAAATCACTTCCCAGTTGTTGCTTGGCTTATCCCGTGTCCTCTGGCTCAGCCTGGGGACACCCTGAAGCGTACCACAAAGAAGTTGGAATTCTCTGGTGCCTGTGGGTTTCCACAGATCCAGCATATACAATTGAGTTGTTTCAGAATCTAACGTTATGAAGCCTAGTCCTTTAACATAACATTTTTTCAATGTTTAACTGCTTTGAGAGAGATGAACAGCTTTGTCCATCTTTCTGCTGAGTAATGTACTGCGTGAGTATCTGTTTGGCCTTATGTAACAGTTAACTTCCACTGATAATTTTATCAGGAATGTGCACAAAACGTGTTTTTTCTCTTGCTTCTCTGTAATCTTTGTGTATCCAGGTCAGATTCTTACTTTGAATGCATTTGTTCAGTGCAGTTTATATTTAAAAATATAAATATAAAATAATTCATTTTGAGTGACTGAGTCTTATGGCCAGCAATAAATTGCAAAATGTGTAGGTAGCACAGTCAATACACTTACGCTAATATTTTCCAGAAAGCAGAAACGGTTCAAGTAGAAATTCAACTGGGACTTGTATATTGCCATGTAGTGCGACAATAAAAATGGCATAAATAATGAACACCTCTACTCAGCTATCAAAACTGCCAGTGTTTTCCCACCAGACTTTTTATGTTTCTGCATACTGGGTCTCATTAGATGTGTTGCATGAAAGTAGTTACAGTAAAAAGCTCTAATAACAAAATGTTACTTTCAAGCAAAAATAATTTTCTGTTTTTTATTCATCCACTATATAATCAATCCAAAGCATCATGATAGAGAGTATAAATTTAGAGTTTTGGAACACACCAAAAACTGCCTGAAGTTACACGTTTTGTAGTGCTTTAACTGTGGTTAGGAACATTGCTTTTCCATTTCTAGGTATCCAATACCAGAATTTGTATTGAAAACATGTGACGCTACAGTTGTGTGCTGCTTTTGGTTTCTTGTATCCTGCTGGTTTTTAAATTGTTCTCTTTAACGAGTGGATTCTAACTTGTTTGAGGATTCAGGTCAAGTACCCTATAGTACGTGTAAGAACCAGTATCTTTTCAGGTGTGATTCAGTAATCCTGCAAGCTGTTTTATCTAGCCTAATATTAGCTCAGTTCCCTTTATTCTTCTCTCTAAAATGACAGCAGAATAGTGGTGCTCAGTAGATTTATTTGTTGCCTGCTGCAATTTGATTTTTCTTTGGTGCAGGGTTATGAGGTTAAACTACTAGAGTTTTTCTATAGTTCCCGCAGTACTTCGCTACGCTCAGACCATTTACCGAGCATGTTAAGTCACAGATGCATGTTGAAATACTTTGTTGATTGAAATGGTTCAGCGGTGTCCATCTATTTAGGACTAATAGCCTTCCTTTCTGTATCTCGCCCAGGCTAAGGAAGGAGCTTGCGTAGCTAGGTTTTATTCTTGCTAATAGCTCTGTCTGCAGTGTCAAGGCATGTTCATGTGAACTTCCCATAGGCAAGCAATCTCCCAGTGTGGTGAGGTCTGGTCATTTCATCTGTTTGTGGGAGGCAAATGATATGGTCCATGTGGTGCCTCTAAAAGTCTCCTCTCATATGCTCTAAAATCTTCCACCTTAGCAGATACTGGAGTGTTGTAGTCATCTTTTGGAACAAGCAGGTAATGCTGGTCCTGTGAGGGGGCTCTTAATATTTGGAGAAAGTTTGCTTGCAACCTTTTTAGTGGTATACAGAAGGATTTGTTTTGAGTATGAGTTGTGGGGTTTTTTTCCCTGTATCGCTTAATTATTTTTGGTCTTCCTGACCCAGGGTCATCCAGTTACATTCCTGTTTTGGCATGCAAGGGGCAGAAACACCTGGAGAACAGCAACCTTCATTTTTGGTCTCTTTTTAGCAGGGCTGGATGGTAGCCAGCAGCTCTGCATATAAAAAAGAAGAAATTGCTGCCACATGTCATGTCGTGGAAATGAACGGTTGGAGATAAAAGTACCTTGCAATGCTGGTCTCAAAAACCGCTTGTCTTGCAGACCAGCCTGATTTACTGTAGAACAGTCATTTGCATCTGTGCAGAGGAAAAGTTAAATGAGAAGCAGGCAATTTTCACTGTAAGTATAACGTATACACAGGTTGCGGAGATGGTTTGTTACACTTTCAGCTTGGTTCTAATACGAGACAATTTTGGAAGTTCTCTTAAACATCTGGAAAGACTCCTGTCTGTTTCACAAGAGTTAGTCTAGGTCTCCCATAAGAGACTTTCCTTTTCAGCTTGTCTCTGATGCCCTGTTTTATCAACGTACTATTTAAGCAAATTAAGTACTTCTATTAAGTACATTACATTAAACATAACTATTAGAAAATTCACGTTGCAAATTGTAAAATCTTGGGGAAGCATTTCCAAATGCAACTTGAGAGTATTCTTAAAACGTTTGTTTACAGAGAAAAGCTTATACTTGTCAGGTATCTCCTCTGATATAAGAAAGCCATGTATAGTGTGACTAAACAGATGAAAATGAGGATTAGCTGCTTGCCAATACTGAACCTAATATTCTGCCGTAGTGTCTTTCCTGAAATCAAGCTAATGACCTCTGGGTTTGTTTTGTTTTGTTTTGTTTTTTGCGGGGAAGTATCTTTTCATTATACTGAGGAGAGGAGAAATAGATGACCTTTAGTAGTGGGACACGTATGGGTGACAGCACATCTATAAACCCTCTGAATTATCCATGGGATCCAGTAATACGCTTCCAAGGAATGTGCAGTCAGCATTTTCAGTCTTGCGATTTGGGCATGTGATGATGGACAGCACAAAAGGGGACCTTTGGGGGTTAATACAGTGTACAATAATTGTGATCCATGGACAAAAGCAGAGGTTGTATAGTGTGACTTTTGGGTAGCAGGGGCTCAGAACAGGTAGGATTGGTAAGAGAGGGCTGTGCAGATATTCTGAGCAGTGAATTCATTCTGATACCTACTTCACGCTTAAGTTTAAAGAAAAGAAAATGAGTCCACTTTAGGTCCTTTCTTCAATGGAGGCAGTTTGAAAAAAGATTATTCAAATGCAACCTGCAGTTTAAGAACCTATGCACATTCCCTAAAGAACGTGCTGAATTGGACACAGAATCGCTCTGTGAGCACCAGGTTCCAAAGCGAGCAATGCCGTTACTTCTCTGTCAAGGGTTTTCCACAGTAAATGAGAAGATGCACTCTGTAGCTTTGCAGAGTAGGAACGAACCGTGCAAGTAACATGTAAAAACCATGCGGAGCAGTGCTAAAGCGTGGCCTGTGTGCCTTTGCACCGGTGCCTCCGCTGCCTGCTCTGCCAGGGTCTCACTTCATGAAAGAGTAACCTGAGACAGGGTAAGAGCCCTGATCCTGGGGGAGGAAAACACGGGGGTGGGGTGGAGTGGGGAAGGGAGTCTTTTGTCTCTGTGAAATTTTAGTGGAAAATAGAGACAGGCTCCTCCAGCCCAGAGTGGTATTTTCAGGAGGGAGAGTGCCCCATCCTGGAGCAGCAGGGACGGGAGAGGAGAGCTGGGGTACGGCTGACCACAGTGGCAGCAGCACACAGCCAGTGCTGGAGCCCTCCAGTGCCACTGAATTTACTGGCTTTCATCTTGACTATTTCTTATCTCCTTCACTGCCTGCCTGCGTGATTCCGATGGTGAGATCTTCTCTGTTTTGCAGAGCTGCTAGTTGATTTCAAGCAGGGTAGCCTGAGCTGCCCTCAGAGGCTTTATCAGCTGGAAATACCAAACCACTCTCTCACGGCAGGTAACTTCTGCCTGTGGCATTTTGTGATTAGCAGTATCAGTGTAAATCCTGGCGGGCAAAAGTCCTGCAGCCGGGCTGGCGGGAAAGCAGGGAGCAAGCAGGGCATCACCACCACAGCATTCTCCAGAGGCACAGCCACCCTGTCAGTACAGACACTGGGATGAACTGGGTTTCAGCTGCTGGTAATCTGGTTTCAAGTCAAGTCATTGGTGGTGAGTCATTGCAATGTAGACATGGGCACTCAATATTTAGGAAATATGTGATAGGAAGCAGGTGTGCTGGCTGGTTTCAGTGTGGTGTTGTGGGTAATGTTACCTCCCGGAGGAGGTAACTGGGTATAATGTGTCTAGAGACTGATAGTGTAATGAAGTGGAAGGTGCATTTATAACCAGTGGAAGACTAAATTAGTTTCATTCGTCATGAATGTTTTTAGACAAAGGATGATGTGTAGAAAGAAACACTGGGGCTGGATGTTATGGATTGACTCAGCACAAAGATTTATCTGAGAAAGAGCTACAGAACGTGCTGCCACTGGAGAAGGTGAAGGTGGATGGCACGCAGCACAGTGGGTGACGGCTGCCTGGGAGGGAAGGCATTTTGCTACCTGATGCAGACATGATGCTCTGAAGTCAGCAGCTGCTTTTAATCTTAATTCCTCTTGAAATGTTGACAAAAAAAGAAAACCCTACAAAGTGATCTGTTAAATCTTTTCTAAGAATGCGTAAAAGTGAAATTGATGGAAGATCTAAGAAGAAAGCAGGCTCAGACAGATTCAGGTTGCTACCTTAAATATGTAATTATTCACATTAAAAATTTAGAAGATGAGAATTTTGCAGAAGATGACATATTGCAGCAGTGTCTTGTTTCCCCCCATCATTTAAATTGAATTTATTAACTTTCATGGGATACACAGCATGCTGTCAGGTTTGGCAGTAGTAACAATGACAAAACAACCTTGAGGAAAATTTTTTTAGTATTTTTAACTAGATAGTATGGGTGGATATTTAGTCATCATGTCTTTTTGCTATCTGCAATTGGTTCATGTTCAATTAATTGTGCTAGTGACCTCTGCAGTCTAATGAGGCCAGGCTGCAATCAAGAGCTTAGCCTATAGATAAAAGTACAGCTGCTGGATTATCGAGTGCTCTTAATGTAAGGCTGCCACAAAAAGTCCTCTGAAATGTTAGTGACTGCGAAATACACCAGCCAGCATGATAATTGTGGTTCACAAGTAAAGCAGATTAAATTTCTGCTCCTGGTATTGACTGCTGCCTCACAGCTCTTTTTTACTTAAGGTATTGGTTTTGGTCAGTAAATCACTTTACTATTTGCAGTTTCTGGAGGGGGCAGACCTCGGTATGCTTGGATCATTAATCCTTGAGTCTGTTTTACCGTTGGTCCTGTGGGGCTTTTGTCGGTTCAACCTATGGAGTATCCTGGAAGGCTGCTCTTTTCTGACCGACCTTTGGCAGGAGACAATACCATGGTACTTCTGTAGTTCTTGCAACTTTCTGTGTGATTTTGACATGGTTAATTAGGATTGCTCTCTGTTGAAGGTGATTATAGGAGATACCAAGTTCTAATTACCAAGGATAACACAGGTAAGTGATAAGTGAGCAGTGTAGTCCTTGCTTTGTGTCAGCTCAGATGACTGCTTTAACGTTTTGATGTGAACCACTTGTGCATTAGCTTTCCCAAAACTAAAGAATCGGAAGCATTAGCAGCCAAACCAGGAACGCTGCTAACAAAGACCGAGTAGAAGATGCTGAAGTGAAGACATACAGCTGTTCAGCCCCATAGTAACTACCAGGGACTTGGTGAAGTGCAAAAAAATCCCTTTTCAGTTGGATTTCCAAAGGTTGTTAGGAATTTTCCTAGCTGTCGTTATTTGAGAGGTTTATTGTTATTTTTCCCTGAGTGTAGCTCTGTAATCCTCCCTGTCCAGGGGTGAATTATATTTTAAGTTAGAAGTACATTTTACCTCAGGCAGGTAATAAGATCACGAATAATAATAATAAATTAGTTCACAAATAAATAATTAGATCACAAGAGCTTTTTGTTGAAGCTAACTACCAGTTCTTTGAGTAAAAGTGCAGTTTTGAATTCTTTCTTGAAGCAAGAATTTTGCCAGCTTTTGGAAAACTTGAGGAATTCTTAATGTTCTGTTTCAAAATTTTTTACATGAAAATTTCTGATGTCTAGCCTTGGCTGGCTCAATATCTTTATGCTTCTCTTAACACTGGCTTTAGCTTAAATCACATAGATGATTTTTTTTTTCCTGGTATTTACCCTTCTTTCCCAACAATTTGTAGAGAACAGCCGCTCCCTGTCGCAGCCCCATTTTGTGACTAGAAAATTGATCTCTTGGTGCAGTCTCATTTCTCAGGCACTCTGGTAACTTTATTAAACTCTGGTACCGTCTGCTCCAGCATGAGTTCATCTTCCCTGATCACAAGCAGCCTGCTGATGTCTTAACTATTTATTAATCCAGGTGAGGTGTTATAAGGAAGAACAATGTTTTACTTACCAGTATCCATCTAAAAAGCAGTAATACCTCTAGGTATGTTTGGAACGGTTCTTTCTTACTATAGTTAAGTTTTATATTGCTCATGAATATTAATATGTTACTTGCCAGTCTCCTGGGGATGATTTAGAGAGAGTCTTTGACTCCTTTGGTTTTTACCTTCTCGCTTCCCAGTAACCTCTTTTCTGATGCATACAATGGCTCGTTGAATCCAAAGGTAAATTACTTCGGTAAATGAATTAGATAATTTCCCCTATCATCTTGTCTCTTGCTGCAGTAACACTGAAGGGGGTTTCTAACAAGTTAGACTTCTCTCACAGTTTCTTTAATCGAATGCCTTTGAAGAAGCTTCTCTCTGTGAATTTCACTTTTTCAGACAATTGTTGAAGTGATGTTCTCATGGTTTTACTTCCATTTCTGGAAGCTTAACTGAAACATTTGCAATTTGAGTGTGTTTATTTAAGCAATTTTCTGGTTAAAACTGATGTGTTCTGTGCCTTCTCTTCCACCGGTCATCATAATGACCATTTTCTATTCTGGAAGACTTTTCTCCCTTTCCTTATACATATTTTGCTCTAGAAAAGCAAGTGACAAGTTCGACAACTAAAATGCAAGGGACGAAGGCTTCTTGGGTTTTGTTTTTTAAAGGAATTGACAATATTTTAAAATGAAGCTATTGGTGTATTTGCTGTCTTTATTTTACATAGAGATTTGACTGCTTTTTTTAATCTACCTGCGCTTGTGTTATTGTTTGCAGTAATGTGGAATTCAAGCCACTTGGGTTTCTCATGCTTCGTGAGGAAAGGCTGGGATGTTGGGAACCAAGCAGTGTCCTAAGTGGTTTTTAGGAAACATTTCCTGCAGCACGTAGCAGTAGCAGTGTCTGCACACTCCAGTGGTGTTTGATAAATTTTCACAGATTATCTGTGGGCACCAGGTGTCAGTGATGGGAATGACTTGGCCTGCAGTATCTTTATCCTTGGCCATGGTACATGAAAAGTGTGAAGACTGAGTTTTTAGACTCATGAGAAAAATCAGCTAACCATTTAGAGTTTTTTCCTTTTTAATGCACGACCACTTGTTTGCTGGACAGTAAGTGAGAAGCGATGGCCAGGCAGCATGAATTTTGCCAAGTCACATTTCAGTGAAGGATTATACTAGGGTCTTGGCATACTCCAGTCCCTGTTGCATGCTGGTTTTAAAGCCCTTGGTGCTCAGAAGTCCTTTGCAGTGCTGTATCTTAAGGAGCTTTCCTGGCTATTGCTTGTCATCAGAAGACACCCGTGGTCTCACAGATCTTTGTGTTACTCTTTATCCCAGCAGATCAAATGAGGTTTGTTCTAGAGAAACATACGGGGGAGCTGGACATCCTGACTTTACGGAATAGACAACATCTTGACTGATCCTGGCCACTGGAAGATTAATCAAATAAAGGGAAGATCCAGTCCCAAAAGCTTACAAAGAATCACAAACTGTCCTGCTGTATTTATTCCCAGATAAAATCCAAAATGTCTTTCTCTTCCCTTCTGATGGGGATCCCAGCTCTGGTTTGGATGGTACACCCAGGACTGGGTAGGAGCTGTTATAGTCTCCTCCTAGGGGGATGGAGGGGAAGAAGAAAGGAAAATCACGGCAATTAAAATCTCCCTCAGAGGATGAAGTAGGGGCTAGTTTAAAAAAAGTTCCTCTTGATCTGATAATTGAGCAGTCTCTGTCGAAGTGCTAACATCTCTCTCTGTCGGACCATCTCCTGTGCTTAGGCTGAGTTGTTCAGTCAATTGTTCACCAAACGAGGGGCAAACTGCTCCCTCCCACCTTTCCTGTACAGCCACGGGGGATGCATGCAGGGCAGGTGCTGGGAGAAGAGTAGGGGACTCTCAAGTGGGATTAGATACAATTGGAAATACTCAATTTGAGGGCACTGACCTCCAGAGCCTTTGAAGAGAGGAACTGGGGTGATAGTCCAGAAGAATGCATCTCAGTAGCCGCTTGCTTTTTGTCCTTGGTCCTAACCAGCTCGTTTCTGTCATCCCAGCCTGCCTTCTCACTTGATAGCAGCATTTGCCGTGTGCCTGAACTGCCTGACTCCCTTTTCGTGGTCCCTCTCCGCTAGAAGCAAACAATAGAAAATGGAAACGTTTTTGCTTAGCCTTTAGAGGCTGAATTTGCTGGCAGTTCAGCATCTCTGTTGCAAGGCTACAGATTACTCACACGGAAAGCTAAGAAAGCCTTGCACTTTCCAGTTAAGCGAAGGCTAGGATCGGCATGCAGACTGTGACTTTTCCGTGGTCACGTAATGCATTGATCACCTCTCTTAATGACAGGTCTGCCTGTTGGGCTCTGCTGAGCCTTTAAGTCCCTCCTGTAGGCTGCAAATTTACCTCACTTGGAAAATATTCTATTGAAGAGTGACATTGAAAAGACAGTACACTTCTCTGTGAAATGTTAAGTTTTATCCATTTTTGCTGGAGGTATTGACCGAACTGGAATGAGATCAGACAAGGAATTTTTTTGTGTTCTTGTTGTTTGTGCATTTGGTGGAGTAACCTGATAGGTCTAGCTCCTCGCTTCTCTTTCCCTTGTGTGAGTCTCTCCCAGAACTCGGGGAGAAGAGAAGCACTCAGAAAAGGAGCTAAAAAGTGGGCAGAGATGGACTCTGAAGCTCCTTGATTTGGGGTGTGTGTGTGTGTGTGTGTTAATGCTAATTTGATATTCAGACAGAATCCTGTGATAGGAGAGGAGGGGAATTGAATGTCCTGAAAAATGTTCAGCAACAGCTTGAGGAGTAAGGAGTAAAACTTGGCATTGTATTTAATGGTCCGTAATTACCTTCCAAAGTGGGGGAGGGGGCAGTTTTGGGGGACTATATTTGTTCCTGTGTGATGACTCCCAAGTGTAACTTATTTAGTGACCTCTGCAGTGCTGACACGTGGCTCTGCAGGCACTGGCCACCTTGCTGTGGAGGTCCTCACTTGCTGAGCTTCTCTGCATCTTTGTGCCAGCCTTCAGGAACAGTTTTTAGGTGCCACCTGCGGAACCGGTACACCTGGAGTCCATCTATTGTACTTAAGTATTCTCTCCTTCTTAGCAGTTCTCAACCTTGCCTAAAATGAAAGACACATTCTTTTCCAAAATGGACCTGGCGAGCTTTTAGGACAGATTTATTTTCATTTGAGTATTTCATTTGAATTTGTTCACAGCAATTAATGTCAATATCAGCATCGTTCTGCTGCATGTCTAATGAAGCTACAGAGGAAATTATGGCCTTGTGAGTAGCTGATTCCTGTTTTGCCTACAAAAGGTCATGACTCTGGAGTGGACATTGTTTGTCAGGCACTCTGTAGTTACACACAGGAACACACAATCTTAATGAGGTTGGCAGCTCAGCAAGAGGCTGGGGATGTGCTTTGTGGGATTCCTTTCTTTTGGAATCCCTTTCTTCCAGTGTCTTTCATCCTGGCTCACAAACAGGGATGTAGGTTTGCAAGTCAAAGGAGAATAATTTTGTACTTCAGTGGTGCTGGCTTCTGTGAAGTGTAACTCACAGTATGTGGTCATACTTCGTATTGGACTGTTTAGGATTATTTAGAGTTCTTTCCTTTTTATTTTCTTCAGGCCTGAAAAAAGTGGATGACCTAAAATTGTGCTTTATTTTGCACTGCTGTGTATAGGCTGCCAAAACAGGAAGAACAGTTTAACTGAGTTTTTAACTGTTTTATTCTCAAACACTACTTTTAAAGTTATTTTCAGTAAGGTATCTGATTCAAAACTTTGTAACTTGCACATTCTGTTGTAACTGTGTTTTCCTGGTTAGCACAGTTGTTCCAGTGGTGACTCTGTTGATATATTTTCAGGAGGGAAAAAGGAAGAAAACATTCGTACTCCTTGAAGGACAACTTTTTATCTACCTTGCTATTATTTGCTTACTAATTTAATTTTCTCTCAGTGTAATGGCTATGTAAACCTTACATTATTTCATAACATTTAGCACCTAATTTTAGCTGGCATTCAGCCCTTACCACTGACTTCAGATAAGATGATACCCCGGGATGTTTCATGCATTTCCAAATCAAAATTTTTACTAAGGTATTAATCCTGTATTGTAAAAGCCTTTTCTCAGTTGAACATGTATTGCACTAAACCCAAATGCTATATTTGAACTACTGATTGCACTCACAGCAGCAAGGTACAAGGTACTGTAATGTTCTTCAACATTCTGATGCATTTACCAGATCTGCTCAGATTGAATTACCTGAAAGGTATAATTTGCAAAAGCGTTTATGCATGCGTGCAAATTTTTTCACTGTCTCAGCAAGTAGTCTCTAGTCACACTGTTTAACAAGTACCACTGAACAGGAGTGTATAATTTTTTTATAAGTTCCATTCAGTTTAATTTACTCTGTGTTTTTCTAAAAATAACCTCTAACAAGATTAGTTGTGAAGAACTTGATATGTATTGTGTATTTCTCAGTGCTAAAGATTTTCAGCAGCAGAAGCTCTTGCTTCTGTCTTTTGAGTGAGAAAACAAAATTCAAGAAAACAGGCTAAGCTGTGCTATCCTCAGTCTTTTGAATTCTTGCACTTTGAATTCTGAACAGCGGATCTTATCTGCCTTAACGCTCTTTTAGGGTGAGGGAAATTTGAACAGTGCTAATTTTTTCTCTGTCTCAGTTAGAAAAGACAACAGTTTGTGTTAATATCATGTAGTTAATGAAATAAATTGCATTAATTTGTAGTGCTTCTGCTATAGTCATTGATACAGTTTCAAAATCAGTGACTTTATTTCAAGGCTAGTTTTAGCTTTTTTTATACTGCCATCTTGCTTTAGGACATGTCCACTCCATCACTGTGGAGAGCATCAGCTCTAATGAGCCCCTACAGATGGAGTTCAGTTATTAAAAAAAGGTTATGAAAACAGTAGCTATTTATTTGAAGGTTGAAGAGAAAACAAATAGTTTTACTGTAGAGATGCTGTTTTGCATGGCCTCATTAACAGCATGATGTAAGTATAACCTTTTTTCTTCAACTTGGTGTAACCCAAGAAAACTTCACAGCTAGTGGAGGTCAAAAGTGCGCTTGCGTTGGGTTACAGAAAGCAGGGTGGTCAAAGTGGGGGGTGAGAGTGGCTGTGGGAGTCACAGGTACCAGCATCCAACTAAACCAGATGACTGGACTACTGTTTTATTCCTGGGAGCCTATCCTCATTCCTACTCAAAGCAGGGTCAGCTATGGGGTCAGACCACGTTGCTCAGGACTTTATTGAGTAACATCTTGGAAACTCCCCAGGACTGGAGGCTGCACAACCTCTCTGGGCAACCTGGTCCACTGCTGTGCTGTCCTTCAAGGTAAAAACGTTTTTCTTATACCCAGTCTGAACCTCTCCTTGTTTTTCATCCTCCCACCACCCACTGCTGTCAGGTCCCCCCCAAGCTATTTCTTCTCCAGGTTCAATAAGACCTGTTCCCTCAGCCTCAGCTCACACAGCAAGTGTTCCAGCCCTGACCATCTTGGTGGCCCTCTGCTGAATTTGCCCCCATTTATAGATGTCTTTTCTGTACTGGGGGCCCAAAACTAGACTTAGTATGCCAGACGAGGTTTAACAAGCACCAAGTAGAGGTGGATAATAATATTCTTTGATCTACTGGCTCTGCTTCTGTTAATACAGCCCAGGATGCTCTTGGCCTTTGTAGCTGTGTAAGTAATACAAGCCTTCTCAATACTGAGGAGCCTTGTTAAAAGGCTTGCTTTCATTCAATACCAAATAGAAATTGATTAGAAGTATCAGCAGAAAGAGGTGAGTGGCTTTATTCAGGTAATTTTGCTTTTTGTTTCATACTTAGAGAGCTTTAGTGATCTTTTGATTACCCAGTCCATGAGCTAAAAGTTTGCAGAATGAAGCATGATGTGCACAGAGAAGCTGAGGTTGATGGCAGCATGGTTTTCTTTAACCTGATAAAATTGCTGTGGTACTTGCGCAATATTTTTCTTCCTATCTGTTTTGGGGTTTTTTAAACATCAGGTTAGAGAAATGTAGGTATCTGTATTTCTAAAACAACATGCATTCAGCGCCACTCTGCCAATTCCTTGCTATGTTTTATAAAAACACTCCTGGGAGAACTGAAGTAAAGAGATGCTAGTAGTGTGTATCATTAATGTGACTCACACAGTGCTATCAAATGGCTAACAAACAGAAAGCTCAATATGCAAAACCCAACAAAATGCCCTCATTGGTGACAACACAGTGAAGTCCTTGGGCATAATTAATATATGGTGTGAAACAATTTTTTTTTCTGAGTATGCTTTATCTTATACTGGTGCATCAGCAGCAATCCATGTTCCATTCACTGGTGGCGCACAGCTTCTCTGTGAGCAGCCTGATTTGTACTGAAGATTTCTGGGCAACAAAACTACTGAAACTGCAACTGCTGTTTGTTTAGCAAACTCAGTCCGTTCTGAAAGCTGAAGAACTGTTTATTTGAAAAATTGAAATAAAATGAACCTCTGTGAACTTTATTCTGCTTTTCTTTAAAAAAAAGAACGAGCTTTATTTTTTGTCTTGTAGGAATATTTTTTTCTCCAGATACTGGATTTCTCTTTTGTGGGCTATGGCCAGCTATATGCTGAGTTTCCAAGGTTGAAAACTCCACTGAAATTATGAAATGTTTTTCTGGTTCCGAGAAAATACTGCAGGAAAGCTAGCCTGTCTTTCCGATCACTTGCTTAGGTACTTCAGGGACAGCATCATTTACTTTTTCCCCTGGAATTGTTCTACCTTTTCAACCTCCTGCAGGCACCTGCACACCTCTGTAATTTCTATTGGAAGCTTCCCCTTGGTCTGTGAGATCCAGCAACCCAGTATCTTCACAGTAAGGGTTCTGCTAAAGTGGCTTTTGAAGATATTTACTAAGGCTTCCGTAATATTGTGGAGGTGCTAAGTTGCTCTGTTTGTCTTCTGTCACTTCATTTTGGCTGAAATGTAGATAAACTGAAACATGGAAAGGTTGTTTAATAGGGCCAAAGCCATGGAGAAAGGTTTGGGAACTGTGGGCTATGGTCCTCAAGTCCAAACTAGTGCTGTTTAATCTGCAGTGTCCAAACAACTCCTCTGAGACCTCCTGTGGCGGTAAAGATGCTGCTTTTCATTTCTAAACTCGTTTTTGATTTTTTTTTTGTGTTGGGTTTTTTTTATTGTGGGCCATAAATTCCAGACCAATGAAAGGGTGCAGAAACTTATTTTCTAGCATAGGAAACATCTTTAAAGTTGGGTATCCGTTTAGGGAGAGTGGAAGGAAAAGTGGCTGTGCACATCCATCAACATCAGGAGCTGCTCAGGCAGGTGTGAAGTTGCTCATATACCATCAAAGCTTTGTTCTCAGCTGCATGAAAAAAACCCTCTCTACAGTGGGATATGCCCTGAAACAAGATCTGAGGACTGCTTTGTTCCACCTCAGTGTGTGATGGTGGTTCCTGTCCTCTCTGCAAACCTGGGGCTTGGGTCTCAGGGAAGCTACAACTGCATCAAGCTCTCTGACAACTTCTTCTTGGTGGGTGAGATTTGGCCAAGTGTTGCCTGGGAGGGAGCTGGACATAATAGCTGTTATCTGTCCCAATTCATGGTTTGCTGGAAACCCTCTTCAGGGGGCTATGTTCTCTTTTGAATAGCTCTGTGGGTGCTGTTTCTCTGAAATGCTAGTGTATGACTTTCCTTGGCTGGGGTAAATGTGAGCTGAAGCCAGGGAGTGTGCAAAGAAGTGAATTTTGGTCCATTCTGGAGAGGGGAGACATGACCATAGGTATATCTTACTCCTGTGGCTGTAGCTTTATATTGTATACTTTTTGTGACTGTCTTTTTTGTGACAGCACATTCCCAGGCGAAGGAGTCAGCCCTGGGAATATTGCAGCCGTTGGGGTCAACCTTTAGCTAAACGGGCACAGGAATGTACAAATGCGTGATGATGTTTTTATAGTAAGTCTTTCACCGTATAGGTAAGTACCTAACCAACACCCAGTAACGCTTTCTGCTTAGAACAAAGCTTTTGATATTAAAGAGCTATTTGGATGGCCTGAGATTTATTGCAGAAGAGAGGACAGGCCTGGGAGCAAGGAAAAGGCAGAGCTGTTTCAGTGGAGAGATGAAAGGGTTGTGAAGGGGCTTTTTTGGACCAGGCCAAGTGGAAAAGATGTGCTTGTGTCAAATCCCTGTAGCAGTAGATGGCACCACCTGCAGACAGTTAAAGGAGACAGACATTGCCAGTGACTTGTTTATTCCTGTTCTGTTCTTTGGCTCCACAGGCTAGTCATTGGCGGTTTTGCAACTTGTCTGGGACTGTTTCATTTTGTAATATTTTTATCTCCCTGCAATGAAGCTTTTGAATCAATCTGTCTTTTACGATCAAGCCTGACACTTCATGTTGAAACGGTTAAAGATGATCTTCCTTGCTATCAGCTGCGCTGGTTATGTTCAGTGCAATGCCTGAGTTGACTTAAAAGCTATCGGCATGCTGAAGTATATGAAAAATGATCATCTTGAGTGCTGTTGCTCATAGTTTAATTTCTCTGCCAGTTATGCAGTGAACAGCGGGAATGCCCTGAAGGCAGATGTGTTTATATGGCTTTACTTGTTGACTATTTTGCCAGCTGTTGCGGGTGAAACACAGATCTCTACTGGACAACGTGCCTGCTAGTCTTCAAGCAAGCCGAAAAGCTGTTTTCTTTTAAACAGGCTATTTGAAGCTGCGTGCTTGCTCATGTGTTCAGTCAGTACCTTTGGAGCTTGAAGCTTGCTCCCAAGATGTTCTTGGAGCATTTAAGTGAACATGTCAGTGGCTGGGGTAAGTGTTGAGGGGCGGATCTCTCTGAAGATCAGAGATACATGTTTCAAAGGCAAGAACTTTCCCACTGTGCTCGGCTTAAGGAAAACTATCACATTGAACATGTTGGTGTCTGCTGTCTAACTTGTTCCTGTACCTGCCTGTGGGTTTTTTTTTATTGCTGATGAAAGAAAAGATGGCTGTGGGTTGCCATTAGCCCGAAGATTAGAGTAAGGATTTAATGGCTTTTGGCTAGGAACGTCAGAAAGCACTTATAGGTCGTATTTTTAAAAGTTCATAACACTTGCAGTCGGGACTAGACAAGTTGGGTGTTGTCGAGAAAGCAGAAAAAGTCACTGGGTTTTTTGGGGGTGTTTTCCTCCCCGAAGTTGCATGGCATCATCTTTTGGTTTTGTAAAAAAACAGCAATTGAGACCAAATGGAGGACATTGGTTGCCTAATTGTCCTGATTTGGGAGTGTCTGTTCTTGCAGGAATCAGTAGGTATAGAAATTGACATTTTGGTGTGTTTGTAGCTTCTTCTTTAATGTCAGCTGCAGAAATGTCAGTGACCTTAACTGACACTTTATTGTTTTGTTTGTTTCTTTGAGAGTGGTAAAAAATAATCAAACAGGAGAAAGATACTGTCTGCTGTTCCTGAGAGCTTTTGGGTTGTTTCAGTAACAGATTAAACACGTTACAAGTCTTGAAATTTTTAATGCAATTGAACCATTTACTCTTTGCGTCAGTAAAAGGATGTTTCTGAAAACAGGATCTAGTACACAATGTTTGTGCCAAAATTGTTTCCCTGTTATATACTTAAAATTGAAAATGTATTAATGATCTTAACTCTATCTTTATAATCTATATAGAATTTTTATTCTTTAATAAGGAAGCATCTTGTAAAATCTTCATTAATGTTCAAAAAGTGTTTTGCTACACTCCCCATTTTTCTATGATGTTCTTATTAACTTTTCATTCCTTAAAATTCTTAATCTTTAATTGTAAAATGTATTTTTTGCTATAAAATGTGACCACAATGTGCTCTAGTCCATAGAAAAGCAGAAGCCTTGTAGTTCTAGCAGAACTGTACTTGCTTATGGCTTTGCTGATGCACTTCTGCAAAAAGTGAAGTTCATCAAACACACCAGGGCTCTCATGCAGAGGCACAGGATCTGTGGGATCTTTTGTGTGTTCCACTTAACAGAGCATGCAAAGCAATTCCAGGATGGATCTTTCCAGCTACAAAACAGAAAAGTCAGTTTTCTATTTCTATTTGCTGCATCTTCTCTGTCTCAACAGATGTAAGAGGAATCATATAAGGGATACTTGATTTGCATTTGGGTTTTTTTTCTCTAATGAATTTGCTGTTAAACCTTTATTGTTACATAAATTGTTTACCCAAACTTTTAAGAAGTAAATTGAGCGTCATGATTGTAATAAAATGCCTCTCTGTTAACTTCCCCAGAACTAGCTTGGGTTTTACCTAGATAAAATTTGTCTTGTTTGTAGTTTTTCTTAGAGCCAGAAGATGCAAGAATCCTGCAATTGTTAAACAAGTCAGTGAAAAATGGTAAAGCTCACATTACAGACATAGAACAAAAAAATCACTTTGTGCTAGTCAAGAATACCCAGAGGCTTTTCTATGCACTGAGCTTTGTTATCCAATGCTTTTATTACAGATGACTTCCCCACATACCCGTACGTGCTCCAAAAGGGTATTCTTGGGTTTCAGGTATCCAGGTAATGAGCAGAGTTTGAATAGACAGGTAAACCAAACTGAAGGATAGTAATACGAGTACTGGCAAGCTGCCTGGATTGGCATTGGTAAACATGATTCTGCAAGAGCTGCGAAGTGTGAAACGGGAACTGTGCTGTATTTAAACAATCAAGACGATTAGCCTGAGTTCCTTGACTGCTGACAGGTACCTTGCATGTAGGCATAAGCAAGTTCTTCATAAAAACGATGAAGAAACCAGGAAGATGATTCTCATCAGACGATTTATGCAGAGTAGGGAAGGGGGCAGGGGATTCTGCAGTCTCTTTTGAGCTGTAAAGGGACAGGTACTGAAGAGCTTTAATGAGCATGGCATTTTAGTGATTTTGCATCAGGCCTGTGAGACACAGCTTGTACAAACGGTCAAGACTGCTCTCTGTGCTAATCTAAGGGATGCGGCTTTTATGTATTTCTGTCAAACTTGGGAGAACATCTGAAGTGCAACCGCAACAGTTATTTAGCTATGGAAAGTAAATCAACAAAGTTTTTAATAAGAAACTGATAGACACTTGTAGGGTGCTGCCTGGGCCTTTTCCCACATTGCTTATCAATGTTGCCAGTGATCTAATTCTTGCTTTCACTTTTTCAGATTTTATTTCAAAGTCAGGAGGGAATGATATCTAATACTCATGTTGTTAGCATGCGTGTACTCTGGCAGTATTGATCTGCAACAACCATTTTAAATAGACTTGTGTTTGAACATGATTTTAGTGGTGGTTTTTTCCTTCAGTATTAAGCTGGCTTTTGCTTAATGCTTTGCTTTAAATATTATGCTGAAAGGGCCTTCCCTTAATGGAGACATGGAATTTGAGGCTGCGAGACAGATGCAGACAATGATAGTAAGATAATAATAATAATAAAGATAATGAATAAATGCTGGTGTCTTATTCCTTAGCAGTTTGGTGCTGTGCAGAAACAAATGGTAAAACTGGCAGCAGCATGGTGTGCCTGCAGCAGAGACTTTAGGCAGCTAACTGTTCACAAGAGCTGCTACTGAATGCTGATGGTCTTTTCCCATACATAAAGAAAGCTTGCAATGGTTTCTGTGCCTGGAAGCAGTATCTTAGCAACATGCACTGAGGAAACTGTATGCCAGGACTTTTTTCTGAGTGCTTTTTGTTGAACAGAGCAGCAGTTGTAAAACAAAGGTCAAGAGCAATTTAAGCTCTTCAGAGTGCTGTTGCTTAATTCATTTACTCAGAGAAATGTTTGTGTCGTTGTTTTCTGCCTAAAGGATAAATATCAGCTTACAAGAGTCATCCAACAGACTATCCAATTGCAGTTTAGTTAAACATGAGTATCCCCTAGTCTAACATGTCACTTCTTACTTGCAGGAAAATTACTGTTAGCATTTAGCACTAGTTTTTGCCTTGTGAAGTAACCAGAAGTCCCTGCTGCCTTCTGCCTGCTCCGGCAGCTGAGGATACTCAGGGGCTTTCTGTGCAACACAGAACAGAGTAGCGCAGAACACCACCTGGTAGTGGGAACAGACCATCCGTCTAATTAAAAAGAAGAAGGTTTGGGGTTTTTTGCCTGAGAAGGTGTATGCAGACATTGTCTTACTCTATGCACAGACCTCAGGTGAGTCCCTGCTTCATGCGTTGTCATCAGCTTTCAGGGAAAATACTTATATTGGGTTTTCCTACCTCATTTACCGGTACTGTGTCAGAAGTACTTGCTGGGCTTGCTCTTGCTGGCCTTGCCATCTTGTGAAGGGGAGAGGGCAGTGTTTATCTTTGTGTTTTATGGATGTGGGAGTTGAGGTGAAGGACTAAGACCCTTTTCAGCCTCCTGGGCTGGGGCTGCAGAGTTACTGGGGGAGCTGGGCCATGCTCTAAGCCCCTCTGAGCTTCTGCTTTCATCATGCAGAACAGGGACAACATTACTGTCTCTCACCAGGAGAGACTGGTGATGTAGCCTAAAAAATGCAGGCAGTTATTACGAGAGGTTTTGCCCTCTTCCCAGTCTAGCAGATAATCTCTATTTCTAGAGCCCGGTCTAAAAGTGGATTTTTTACCATTTCTATTCAAATTTATGTGCTAGACAAGGGACAAAGCCTCTTGCTGGTCTTTTTTTCCCCCTGCATTCTGACTTGGTGAAAACATTTTGTACTTAGATTATTGGATGTTGACCTTTTTCATTAGCTGCTTAGAGAAATACAGGTTCTGCATGGTTTTGTATGTAAACAGTCATCTAAAAAGTCAGTGGTCATCAGACATAATTCTCTCTCGGCTCCCTATTTATTAAGCTAAATGATGGTTTAAGCTGAAATTTAATATCAAACAAACTAATGTGCTTAAGCTAACCTTCTGTTTCCTTCATTACAAAGGCACTTGAAAAGTGCTAGAGCCATTTCCCTTCTCTGAGAAATATTTCCGAGTAATTTGCCAAAGAAAATTAGCTGAGGATAAGGTGCTTGTTCTGAGGCAACACAAAAAATTTTCAGTGAAAATCTGTCAGCTAGTAGCAAAAATGAAACATTATTCCCTTCAAACAATCTTTTTTTTTTCCCCTCCTTCTGGACTTCAGGTGATGTGACCTCTGTTCTCATGAATCCTCTCTCGCAGTCACACTCCACTCCTCTGGCAGAAGGAATATGCCGTACCATATCAGACATGAATGCAGATCATGTGATGGTCACGCAGGCAACTTTAATGGAGCAGTTAGTGAAAAATTATCCAGGTAATGTGTTTGTTTTGCCTTCCTTTTAAAAGTGACTGTGTCGTCAAGCTTGAGTTTCTAATATTGGGCAAGTGACAACTGAATGTTTACGAGCAAAGCTGGCAACATGAAAGAGTATAAATTAACAGGCAACTGGTAGAATACGTGAATATGCATATTCCTCATCAATCTCTGAGCATCACTAACATTCTTGAATGTAATACTTTTTACAGATTTTAATAAATCTTCTTTGAGAATAAGAGGGTACCAAGTGCAGTCGCATGTTGAGAGTATGCCCTTTCTAAAGGGTGGGAAAGCATAGATGAGGTATTTAGGTGCCAGTTATGGAACAGCATAAAATAGACTGTGTGAGATCACCAAGACTTTGAGTCCTTCTTTAAGAATAAGAACATAGCTGACTGATGGCAAAGGGACTGGGTAGGAGTCTACATCCGTTGTTTCCTATCAAAAAATACAACCAGCCTCAAATTCAGGTTCATTGGTCAAATTCCAGCCCCTTCCTTCCTGAAAGCAAATTACTTACACTAAATGAGCTTTAATCCTTCTCTTATGGTGGGGTAGCAGCCACCTCCCTTAAATGCTGCATTTTCTTTTCAATCTGAAAAGTGTTCAATTTCCCTTAGATCTGCAATATTGAAGTGTGTGTGTGTGTGCACGAAACTTTTGTAAAGGCATATTATGGCCCTCTGCAGGAGGTTGCTTTGTTTGATACTGAGATTCCTTCTGCCTCTTTTGAGTCTTCTTAACCTTATAGCTCTGCAAAAGGTTGATCTTGCAGGCCTTTTCACTAGTGGGAAAAATTTTAATGCACCCCCATAAACTGGTCCAGAACCTTGCCAGGAACGTGATGTAGTCTATATGGGTACTGAGACAACCACAAGGTAGCATTTTTAGGTCAGCCAGAAGTAGCACACTCAAAGTTTGTAGGAAGAGAGTGTATTTCTTGCTGTTTTCTCCTTGCTGGAAGTTTTCATTCCTGTGGGCAGGAGATCAGCAAAAGCCTGGAGCAGTAGATCAGATGTCATTAGACTAATGACACCTGATAGAAAACCAGTAGCTGAGACTAGTCTCAGTGAGGTAAGCAATTTTCGTCTGACAAAATTACACCAGAAGCTTCTGGGAGAATGATAAAAGCCATTGTTAAATAACCTGTCAAGAGGGAAATGCTTTGAACAACACACATTTTTTGGTTTGTACCTGGCAGAATGTCTGTCATGACTATTGCATCCTGACAGACACAAAGAGAATGTCCTTGCTTATTCGAAGGAGAAACATCCTAAGCTCCATCAGAGCAGTGTTGTAGTAACAACCAGAAACGCAGTTGACCTTTACCTGATTCCTCAGGGGTGACCTTGCCTCATCAGTGAGGAACGGCCGTGGCAGAGTTAAAAAGGGTTTAACTGGGTCTGCAAGACACCGGCAGGACTGCACCTCCCAGAACCCTTGGCTGGATGATGTCTCTGTGCTGCCCTCACCTGGCTGGCCCAGAAAGGTTCTCCCTGCCTCAGGGCTGCATCGAGATTTGGCGCAGCCCTCGCTGCTCTCCACGTGTGGACACTGCTGCAGAGTGGGGCTGCCCCTGTTCTGCAGGGGGCCCAGGGCTGTGGGTGAGGACAGCTGGGTGCAACAATAATTGCTGGCTCTGGAAGCTTAGCAGAGTGGCAACGTATTTAAAAAAAAAAAAAATTACTGCCTTTTGTCTGGTGATACTGGACACTTTCATGTTCAAATTGAGTATGCCCTACTCAAACTTCAGTTGCCAGGTCAGTTTCAAACTTCTTTTGGAATCCTGTGAACTAAATACATTGAGTATTTCATGTTCAGTTGCTTCCAGATCTGTTGTAAGTTATTTTTTGGCCAGCTCCCATTTTATTTGAAAACTGTATCTTTGTTGTAGGCATTGCAGTTCCTTCCCACAATATCTTATATAATATCCTTGGCACTCTCATTAAAGAAAGGAAAATCTATCATACGGGAGAAGGATACTTCATTGTGACTCCCAACACATACTTTATCACAAATGATGCCACAGAAGACAGAAGGGTCCCGTTGGAGGACACTCATTGCTCTTTATCGCCTTTCATCACTTACCTGGGAAACATTCCTACAGTGTCCTGTTACAGATCCTGCCATTGTTTCCCTGACCAGAGTATGCTCTGTGCACAAAGACATCAGCAGCTAATGAACCATGAACCTAATGGAGGAGGTAAGAAAGCCTGCAGTGAATTGAAGCCTTCAATTCAAACTCAAGGGATCTCCACATCTGCTGAAAACCATTCCTGGGACACTATCAAATCCCTGACATCTGTGAAAGAGAAACTGAAAAGCAAAAGGTTTGGCCTTGGCCTTTTCTGGAGAAGTGCTTCTAAAAAAGAAAAACATAAGAAGGAGTACTCCACTTTTTCAGCCCAGTTTCCTCCCAGGGAGTGGCCAGTCAGGGATGAAGATGACTTAGAAAATATTCCACGTGATATTGAACATGAAATCATCAAGCGTATTAACCCTACTCTTACAGTTGATAATTTGATTAAACACACAATATTAATGCAGAAGTTTGAGGAACAGAAAAAATACATCAGTAAGGGTACCTTGGCTGAAGTGTCAACAGTCAGGCAAAACCATCTTTCAAAGGACTGTATTCAAAAGACACAAAGTAAAACAGCAAAACACACCAGGAAAACCAAATCAAAGAAAGAGAAGCAGATTAGCAGAAGCAACGGGAAATCTCACATACATGAGCTAACATTCCCAAATGAGAAAATGGAAGAGAACCTTTCACTGCCTATCAGAAACAAACAGTTATCTGATGTAGGAGTGGAATCCCATGTCATATATAAAAAACAAATTAAGAACCCTTTTCAGGGTCTGCCATGGAGACACAACTTTCATGCAAAAGGGTACAAAGGTACTATTAACAGTCAGCTGAAGTCCAGGACTCGAGAGCAAGAAAGGGCTTTACAAAGGCCATGGTCCTTGGACTCCTCAAAAACATTTGACTGTGAAACTGAACAGCTGGCTACTAAAACGCAGGCTGACAAAGCTAAGAAAAACAAACTACTCCATGTTAATAGGTCTTCCCTCCAACTACAGAAAGACAGCTTAAGTGAAAACTCCAGTTATCCGCAAGGCAGTACTTTGCAAATAGATAACAAAAGTAAATACTTTCTGGAGAGTAATATTTCTGAAGAAAACATCTACAGTGGAAGAGTAAAAAAAAATACTAGGGATATTAAAAAGTTCCCTTACTCCTACACTGAAGATAATGATGTGTGCAAAGAAGATGCAAAATTTTCATTACATCTGATAGATGAGTATTGCAGGTGCAAAGATGACACTGTACGCGAGCTATTAGATCAAACAGCAAATGAATTTCAAAATGTCCATCTTTCAAATTATACAGCCAATGTCAACCTGTTAAAAAAAATTAGTGTGAAATACAGACAAAAGACTGATAAAAAGAGTGATCTTATATTTAAATATGACTGTGCCAGCCATTCCGAATCAACGAAGCTGGAAAGCAAAGGATTTACTGATAACTGCCATCTTCTCTACCAAAAAGCACATGATGGTGACACCTGCAACTCGTTATATCTGGATGACAATTTTGAAGGCAATGAACCATGTCACCTGCCTCCTGGCCATGCTTTTTCAGATATAAGAGACTGGACTAAAGCTGTGCAAAATCTGGGGACAGCTATGTCCCTAAAAAACTGTAAGGTTAATACTTACCCCACCCAGTACAACACAACTGTAAATAAATGTGATCCTGGAGAGCATGGATATAAGGGAAGCGCTAGTTTTGCAGAATCAATAGATGCCTCAAAAGAGCATCCAAAAACAGATTTCACAGAAGAAAGTTGTTTGTGCAGTCAGATTCTTCCGATAGGCCACAGAAAGCAAGAAAAAAATGGCCTTACTGAACGTGCAAAGGCTTCAGCTGTAGCAGATTTCTGCCACACTAATGAGGCTGACTCAGATGACACTTTGCAGAACTTGACCTATGAGATGGGTGAAGTAGTGGCATGCTGTGCTTTGGGGTCACAGACCAAAGAAGCAAGAAACCCTCTAGGAAAAAAAGATATGTTTTTTAAGAATGCATGTACTGTGGCCTCAGGAAAGAAACACTCAGAAGGGACAGAAAGCTACAGCATTACAGGAGACAGTGGAATTGACTCCCCAAGGTAAGAAAACACATGTAACTATGTTAGATGTTTTATCTTCAGTTACCAATCTTCAGTGTTATGTCCTGGAAATACTCAAACTGTATAGTTCTACCATGTATTTTTACATGAACATTCCTCCTAAATCAGCTAAACAAATGCTGCTGTTTGTATTTTGCATTTGTTTTCATGAGGCAAGAAAATAGTATGAGCTCTGCCTTGCAGATGGAGATGGCCAAGTGCAGAAATGTTAAGAAACATGGTGACTCCTGTTAGCAGGCAGGTTCGGCTCGCATTGATCTTGCTGAGAGACCTTATGGACACTGTCATAGTTTCCCCCGTTGTAGACATAGAATAAGAAGTGCTTTATAGAGGTGTTCAATCAAAATTTAAAGTACAAAATACCATCTAACTTGCTTACAATAGACAGAAGAATGTGTACATCACTTGGGCTAGAAGCTTCTGCTTCATTTCATAAGGTACATTTTGCCTGTAACTATAATTGAAAAATCCCTTAATGGAAAACAAACTGGTATGAAACAATTTTTTACACAGTTGCATGTGGAGAAGACCTACAAAACTGTTAACTAAGTTGGCAAGAACATATGTTAAAATGCTGTGAGGGAAAAATCGTATCAATTTTTTTAATAGCATCACATATTCTTAAGATCTTAAACGACTGGTCTTTAAGTGTAATTAAACCATTTGAGTTCTCATTAGATATGTCCTGTCACCTTGAGAAGCTAGTAGATGAAGGAACAAATCACATACTGTACTTTTTAAGGAAATTCTGCTGATTTCCCCCCCCGCCCCTTAGGCAGCTTTTGGCTGTGCACTCTTTCAAGCACAGTTCTACAGTATTACTTGGACATGAACTCTTGAAATCTGTTGGACACTCTTTAGCAAAATATATTTCAAAGGGTCATTTTGATTGTTTGTATTGATGCCATCTATGGCACCAGAAGCTAAGCCAACTCAGTTTATTTTTAGAATGTGAAGTCTGATGTCTAATAATTCTGTTGTTTTAGATGGGCTGAAAAGAAGATGAAGCTTCCTGCCAAATTCTGAATGCACATACGCTAATGCAAAGAGGAGGACAAAGTGGAAGCACAATTGCAACAAAATTCCTTAATTCAGCCAGCTCTGGTCATGAATATTTGATTGTTTTTTTAATGAGCTTCATAAACTTTCCCTTTGTAACAACATAACCATACTGTAAATGTGATCAGTCACCTCTGTGAGGCTGTCTCTAAATCAAAGCTCTTGGTTAAAATCTTTGACAGTAGTGTTTGGAGAGCTAATGCATATTTCTGTTGCTCTTGTCTTTAGTTAGGTTTTGCATACCTGTGATAATAAAAATAAGAACTGAAATACTTCATTCAGATCACACCATTAATCTGGAAAGGGTTATATCTTGCTCTAATAGAAACTGTATCAGTTGGACAGGACGGTTTTACATTGCAGTTCTTGAAGGTGTTTACTACTTGTGCCACAGAAATAACAGCACGCTCCCTCTCCGCTGTCAGAAAACAAAGCCAAATGAACTAGAGGTGCACGCACCTTGTTACTACAAAAATTCCTTTGAGTCCCGAGGTTCTCTCACTGTGTCCTGATGAAATCTCATCTGCCTTCCTGAAGCTACTTGGTGTGTTTGTATCTGGCAAGCAGGATTTAGTCTTTGGAAATGAACGTGTGTTGGTGCAGGAGACAACAGGTAAGGTCAGTGGCATTGCTTTGAGAGAAACCCTGCTGCCGGCCAGCACGCTCCTGCTCTGCCTCTGACCACCCCTTTCCTTCTCTTAAGGAATCAACATCCTGGCAGCCATCAGGATCACTTTACAGCTTTTAGTTCAGAAGACTAATTTTGACTTCTTAATCCTGATTTCTTCCTGTAGCTAAAGCAGACTGTGCCAGATGCAAGTTCCTAATCACCAAAGGCTTGTGGTCCTTTTAAATCTTAGAGAGGCACTTGGTCATACTGTTATTGACTACATTAGGCTCTTTCACTACTGAAAACTTATCTCCAGTAGTTATGGAGACAGAAGGCTAAAGTTGTAGTTAGCAGTCCTTAAAGCTATTGGAGACGTCTTTCAGGGAAGGTGTCTCTGGCTGTGAAGAAGTGGAAGAAACTGTGTTTGTGCTGGCTGGGGCTGAGCAGAGCCCTGCAGCGCTCTCTCCCGTCCGCATCCGTCCACGGCCCGTTTGAGTCACCACGGCCGCTACCGTGATTTCCCCCTCAGGCTTCTCCAGAAGCTCTCTGGCCTCAGCGCCTCACGCTGCCTGCCGGCCGGCAGCTTTTGCGCTTCCTTAAAAAAACTCCTCCCAGGGGCTTACACGCGCAACGAGGTGACGGCATAACGCAAGCCCTGGTGGAAAGCGGGTGGATGAGGCACAAGCCGCCTTTGTGCCGCCAGCCCAGCCCCCTCCGCTCCCCCGCCGGTGCCCGTCATGGCGGAGGCCTCACGGTGAAGGCCCAGGGCACGCCACGAGCTCCACGGGCACGCCACGAGCTCCACCGCCTCGCGGGCGCGGGGTACGCCGGGTCTTGGAGTCCGGGGGGGGTGTGTGTGGTGTGTGGAGCCCCGAGGCATGCTGGGCCTTGTAGTCTGGCGGCGAGAGCGGCAGGCTATTGGCTGCCGGGCGGCTGGTGAGGGACGACGCTCCGCCCCCGTTGCCGGGGCAGTGGGCGGGTTCTGTTTCTGTCACATAGCGGCCAGCGGCGGCGGCGGCAGCAGCAGCGGCAGCGGCAACGGCAACGGCGGCGGCTGCCGGTGAGCGGAGATGCCTGAAGCCACCCGGTTTAGCGCCAGCAGCGGGACCGAGTCGGATCCCGAGTGCCCTATGGAGAGCGAATCAGCCCTGGAGAGCAGCCGGCAGCGGCGCAAGGTACCGGCGAGGGTTCCGGGGCCTTTCGCGGCCGGGTACGGCCTGGCCGCGCCGCGCGGCCTCGCCTGCACGGCGGGGCTCGTGTCCGGCGGGTCTCTCCTCGGGTCGCGCCCCCTCCCCGCCCCTCCCCCGTGGCGTGGGCCGGG
>JAVKLA010000093.1:3168487-3185693 GCA_034782735.1 Sagittarius serpentarius
TGCACGGCCTGTGGCGCCGGGCCACGACCCCCGCCTCGTGTCGGGACGGCCCCGCCGGGGGTGGGCCTGCTGGAGCAGGCTTGTGGCCGGCCCTCGTCGGGGAGCGCTTTCGGGCGCACGCGGCGGGGGGTGGGGGGAAGAGTCCCGAAAATGAAGACTCGGGTGTCTCGTGGTCGGGAAAATGCCTCGGGCAGGCCCCTGCGGCCCGGCAGGGAGGGGTCCGTTGCTTTATACGAGCCCCCCTCCCACCTTCCCCGACAATAACTAGAACATAGACTTTTAGCTTTAACTGTTCTGCTCTGTTTCGTGTCGCTTGGAGCGTGTGCGTGTATTTTCATGTACCGCTGTGTTGCTCTGTGCCTTACCAGAAGGAGAAAAAAGAGAAGAAATCTAAACGCCATGACAAATCTCGGAGGAGAAAGACTCAGACGGATGAAAGTGAGCAGTCGGAGGATGATGTTGATTCCCCCAAACTCAAGAAATCAAGGAGTGGAGTTAAACAAAACAGTTATATGAGAGAAGAAAGCCCGGAGAATGCGAGATTATCTTCCTTAAACATTAAATCCACCCACAAAAAACGGCACAGTAACTCTAGTGAAACGTCAAGTGGTGATGGTGACAGTGATCAAGAGCAGGTAAAACTAATGATTGATTTAGTTATACTGATGTACTTAGCTTTTAACTCCTGCGTTGCAACAAGGTTAAATGTAGAATAGGTTATTTTTCCTTTTTTTTTCTTCTGATCAGTGGAAAGACTGCTGTAAATTTTCAGGCTTTAAAGCCACTTGAACTGTCCCTTCTCTCAATTATTTGCAAAAATTTGAAATTATGGAAGCCCTGAAGTTCTAGATCAGCGCACCATGGTTTCCTCACTTCAACAGTCTGGTACTGTGGTAGCTGTTGGCAGATGGACAAGCTGCAGTGAGATGGTGCTTTAATATGATTCAGCATCATTAGATATGATTGTAATTGCCACAAATATAGTTTAATTGGCTGCTTCTTGGTATTATGAGTACTTCTCTAGTGAAATAACAATTATTTGGTTTTAGCTAGTCGAAAAAGAAAAGTTATGTATTAATAGGTTTTTATGTATCATCTTATTAAATAGTAGCTGTTAATGTGGTAAGATGGTCCTTAATGTAATAAAATACCAAGTCGTAACATTCGTAAGTCTTTTTAACCCTTTCTGTAAGAATGTTTCAGTTTTTCCTATTTCTATCTTTTTTTTTTAAGCGAAACAAATCTTGTTGTACCTAGGATTTGTTTTGAAAAGTCTTTACACCTGTATGTTCTGCTGTTGCTTGGTTTTGTTTCTTGTTCCAATTGTTGCTTCACAAAGCATCCAGGGTTTCCATGGTTTCCAGGGTTAGCATTCTTTCCTCATGCTTAGCATTTTAATCACTGTACTGTTAAAACATATATGGAAGTGATACATTACTAAGTAGGTACGTTTGATGCTCTACCTTGTGATGTTCTTCTGGGGATCGATTTCTGTATCTGTAAATCACTGTGCTGTATTAATGGAGAAGTAGGAAACAGGCTAGATATCAAGCCTGATTCTTGCGTGTTACAACGTAATCTGTTAGGCCATTGGTAATTATTTAAAATAGAATGTTAAAATTTAATTAAGAGTTTTCAGAGTTTTAATTTGGGTTTTACGTTTACAGGTTTATGCCATTGAATATGCAACAGCCTTAACTTAAATTACAGATCACTTTTGTGTAACTTTGAAACATGATAGTAAGTAAAACAAAGAGGGCTCTTTAGCTGCAGCTGTGAACTGTCACTGAAAATTTGACGCTTGAGTGTGACACCAGTGCCTATGCCATTACCTTGAATTTTCTGATGGTCATGTGATATTCACATGGAATGTTTTCTGATTTATTGTTTACCTAATAGGAGATGACTGAAGAACAGAAAGAGGGTGCTTTCTCCAATTTTTCTATTTCCAAAGGGACTGTTCAGCTTCTTCAAGGTAAATTTCTTGGCATGATGTGGCCACAGAAAGTAAATGATCTCTGTCTTGTGTTTTTATGCTCAACATATTTGGTCAATGAGCTTTGAGATGTGCTCTGCTTGTGCGTATGCAAGCACAGATGCTATATAGAAGGCATATTGATTGCCTACTCTAAATACATCTTTGAACATAGACTCTTCTGTTGGCACTATTGCCCAGTTCAGCATTTACAGTAAACTTTTAAATGACATAAGCTCAAAAAAAAAAATTAATCTGTAGAGAATTTTTCGATTAAGTTATTTCAGCGTGAGTAAAGGAAAACCGGTTATATTTAGTATTTTTGACATCAGTTTGTGCAAGACTTAGTATATGAATTAGGAGAAGAATAGAAGGGGTTTTGACGTATGTTTTATCTGAAAGGAGGAGATTTTTGTAGATAGATGGGGAGTATTACATAAATAAAGCCTCAGTACTTAAAGGCTTTCATTAAAGGCTAGTAACTTCATCTGCCCTAGCTAGCCCTGTGTCTGGGGGGATGAAGTGAGAAAAGAAAATGGACAGTCCCAAGGCACTCTTTACAGGTTACCTCTGTGATTAAATAAATCGATGGAGGTGATGGTAGAGTCTTGACTTTAGAGTTGATGGAAGTTCTGCTTGGGATAAATTCCTCTGAAGAGTATGCAAGAACACTTGTAATATGATCGTATTAAGGAATTCTGTTGACATTGTCACAGCTCGAGGAGTGACGTACCTGTTTCCCGTGCAAGTGAAGACCTTTGACCCAGTATATTCTGGCAAAGATGTAATTGCTCAAGCACGAACTGGAACAGGGAAAACATTCTCTTTTGCTATTCCCTTAATTGAAAAGCTTCAGGGAGACTCACAGGAAAGAAGAAGAGGCCGTCCACCAAAGGTAACTATGCTTATTTGCGATGTTGATTTTGCTTTGTCTTAATGTCAGAGTGATCAGAGTTTTAACCCACTGGAAAAGTTCTTCAAGTTTGTGCAGGGATAAACTAACCCCCATTAAAGATTCTTTGAAAGTTGTGTTTGTGGGGCTTTGCCTGCATCCTGTGCTGCCTCATACCCTCTCATCAAGAGTAAAGAGCAAAATAGCTCTATCCACTTGTCAATTCCTTTCTCTGCTTACAGCGAGACTGAAACTACGGGTGTTCAATGTGTTCCTATTTAATTTTGTTCAGTCACCTTACCTGTTGAGGTCCAGTGGTTACTGGATGCTTGTTTTTCTCCCAAATTAGTGACTTTTTCTGATGGATAAAAGCTGTCTACTTAAACATGTTTGTTTAAACATGTAAATAGTGGGAGGTTTTAAAAATAGACTTAGTTTTCACTAGGACCACCACCAGATATTGAAGCTTCTGCTCCAGAGAACGCAGATTCATTATGAACTGTCCGCATTCTGCTCGGTAATACCATGTATGTTTTTTCACCAAATTCTTATGATGCCCTCCAAAACTAGGTAGGCCAAAGCTTATTGTATCCCCATTAATAGTGGAATTTTTTTTTTGTCGGTTTATTTCATTGTCACCCATCTCATAGATTACCTGAAACTCATTCCAAAACTAGTAGTAGCAGTTTTATTAGCATCTGCCCATCATGTTGGCTGTCTGACTGAGAATGCTGGCCCTAGATTTGGCAGAGTCTTGAGGAGAAAGGAAAGCTTGCTTTGAGGGAGTCACAAGTCTTAAAATAAAAAAGATATCAGGCCTTGCTCTACCATAGTACGCTACTTTATTTTTTGTAACGTGTTTCAATGCTGAAAGAAGTAACAGGATAAGGATTTTAAGGTTCCTTTTGTCAAGCCACTGATGTGAGGTTTGAGAGCAGTACTGCAGTCACATGTTAAACTAAATTAGTTAAAACGCCTAGCTAGTAGCTTGTCCATCGCCTGCGGTGAAGCCTGTATATTGGAAGACAGGATGGTTCCTTGGTTGCTTCTGTGGGGATATCAGCACAGGCTCCAGAACCACGCTGAACACCAGCTTTGCAGGCTGAACATATGTTTCCCTGAGTCACAGGGAAGCTGAGAAACAGTTGATACCTCGTTCTTACACCTTCTCACAGGACTGTGAAGCAGTACCAATACCAAGCATGTGTAAAAACCTTTTATTACCCAAATCCTTCAGTCTTGTACTCAAACAGCATATGCGGATGTAGAAGAGAACTTGTAGCTGATCTGTTCAAGAGCTAAAGTTAAATAAGGTTTAAGTACCTCCTGTCCATCTCATTTAAAAAGACGTTAGCCTGGCCTAAATGAGTATGTGCTGAAGGAGATTAATGATGTTACAAGAGATTTAAGCAGTGTGTTTCTCTAATCTTTGCTTAGATAGTTATCTAAACCAGATTTTTTTTTTTTTTTAAATTATGTAAATGGTCAGACCTAAACTAATGATTAGAAGTCTAGTGGTTTCTTGGCAGAAACCATTCTGAGAGAATATCTGTTTGTCTGTCTTCTGTCTAGGTACTAGTTCTTTGTCCAACGAGAGAGCTGGCAAACCAGGTTGCCAGAGATTTCAAGGATATCACAAGAAAGCTAACAGTAGCTTGTTTCTATGGAGGAACGCCATATAATGGACAAAGTAAGTGACACTTACCACTAATAACTGAAACGTCGATTGACTGACATACTTGAGACATACAGTTGGGTCCTTCCAAACACACGCTTTTAACTCAAGAACTGGAGAGTATTCATGGTGAATTCAGTAGCTCAGAATATATCTTCTTATGGTGAGAAATAACCGTAGGTCTCAATTATATTCTTGAAGTTCCTTGTCTACTCATGTACTTTAAATTAAAATGAAAGAGATTGTACTGTGTGTATACAGAGTATTTGGGTTTAGATTCTTGTAAACATTTATATTTTCTTTAAAAAAATTTAGTCTTGGAGCTGTGAGTGCGTCTGGGGTTTTTGGTGTGATACAAGGTATCTAGAGGATTTTTAAAGTGGAGAAGAATTTCTTCATTGTGGCAGCATAATTTACCGCCTTGATGGTTGTAAACAAGGCAAATGAGAGCAAGAATGAGAATAAGCTCTTTCCTTGTAATATATCTTGAGACATTAGGGAAGGTTTTTTTTTTTTTTTTCCTGCAGAACTTCAGGAAGGAGGTGATTTCAGTAATTTGGATAGTCAAATAAAGGTGTTTTTTTTAAGTTTCCAATTAAGATAGACAATTTGGGAAGAGCTAACTATTTCCAAAGTATACTAAAGAAGCTCTTTGTTGCCACTTTATTTAAATCATGGGGAGAGGGAGGGGAGATGGGAAATCTTTTGTCCTTCAGGAAGAGCAGTAGAACTTCTACGTTACCAGTTTTGTTTGGTTTTCCTCCCCCCGCCCTGCAAGTTTTCTCCTCCTGTTCATCCTTTGTCCTCACATTTGTAAGGAGAGTACTCGTGGATGGTTTAAGAAGCTGTTTCACTATTACTTAGCCGCCATGTGTTTCTAATGTAGAAAATTCTCCCTAGTTCACTGCTAACTCCTCTTCTACTCTTTCCTGTTTATCAGTTGATCTCATGAGAAGTGGCATTGACATTTTGGTTGGGACACCTGGTCGAATCAAAGACCATCTTCAGAATGGCAAGCTGGACCTGACCAAGGTGAAACATGTTGTACTTGATGAAGTTGACCAGATGCTGGACATGGGATTTGCTGAGCAAGTGGAAGACATTTTACGAGTTGCATACAAGAAGGGTAATCTCAATATTTAAACAAATAGTAGGAAATATTAGTAATAATTTAGTCTGCTAAAATTCAGGTATATTTTTCTGAAAGTTGCAAGGTGTCTTTGTTTAGAAATGACTGAATACTGTATATTGTAGGAAATGCACTGTGAACGGAATACTTGAGGAAGTGTGAAAGTGGGAATCATTCATAGGACCTTTGCTAGGGATCTGTAAATAACTTTCTTTGGCACCTATCTATAAGTTGTGCTTGGACTTCTTCCAGCTAAAAGGAATTAGAAGCTTTTTGCCCTTTTCACTGCTTGAAAATAGACCGGATTTTTGGTCACAGTAACTTTTTTCCTAATCTTGAAAATCTTTAGACTTTCTAGAGTATTTTTTTCTCCAGATGTAGGTAATGCATAAATTTAAAAAGCAGATTTGCCTTCTTTATTTTATATACTGATATTTGACCTCATATTTTTAATAACCCACATAATCAACTTGTATACATCTGCAAGATGAAACATACGAAGTTTGTGAACCATTGTTCTGTTTTTTAAGATTCTGAAGACAATCCCCAGACACTACTCTTTTCTGCAACTTGCCCACATTGGGTGTATGATGTGGCTAGGAAATACATGAAGTCCAGATATGAACAGATTGACCTTATTGGGAAAAGAACTCAAAAGGCTGCTACAACAGTAGAAGTGAGTAATCTGTCTAATGTGGAATGTTTTTCAGGCCTTTCCCCTTTTCCTTTATGCTACAAATGGTCATCCCGTCCTAAGGCGCATTATCAGAATGATGCTGGAAGTTGTTTTGAGAATTTTTTTTTTAAGCATAGGGCACATTACAGCTAGTCAAACTCTTCCTGGGTTTAGGATCTGTCTCTCTTATCACAGCATCCGGTAACCATACAGACATCTGAGGTAGAGTGAGGATTCAGTTATCAGTTAGTTTTGTTGGTTTTCAGAGAAAAGCAGTATCTGAATTTATCCAAGTTGGAAGCAAAAGGCCCACATTAACATCAACCTGGCTTTGTTAAATCACCACGGACATCACAGTCAAATTCTGCTGTTCTGAATACGGGAGATTTTTTCAAACTTCCCGTGGTATCTCACCTCACTAGGCCTTTGCTTGCTATGCAGTAAATACCATAGCAAGGAATAAAATACATATACTCTAGAAGCCTGAATTAATTATCTGTACTTGGTAAAATAAGATACTGTTTCTGCTTAAGTACCGCTTAGCAGTTACTTTGACAGATCAGTTGGACACATCATAATTGTATCAGTGGGATTGAAAGAATGTTAATCTTGTGCTTGAAAAAAGCTTTTAACACACTGTATTTATTTGTTTTTTATCTGACAAAAAGCTTTAGTTGATAGAACTGTGACAAAATCTTGCACCCCGACTGTCCTCCAGAGAAATGGTGTTAACATCTCCTGTTTTTTTTTTCTTCTGTGCTTTAAAAAAGTGATTTGTAGACTGTCATCTCTTTTTTTGTCTTACTGTAATTATTTTGCTTAATGTTAGACTAATTGTGGTGGATTTAAGAGCCTTATGGATTTTGCATGTTCCTGGAACGTGAGTTAGCATATTTTGCCCATCAGAAAACTGTATAACTCTTTAGTATTTCTGGATTTTACAGTTTCAAATGTATCAAAAAAGAATCTTGTGGTTTTATGTAAGCTAAACACTGGAATTCTTTTCCATAGCATTTAGCAATAGAGTGTCACTGGTCTCAGAGAGCTGCGGTTATTGGAGATGTCATTCAGGTCTACAGTGGTAGCCATGGGAGGACCATCGTCTTTTGTGAGACCAAAAAGGAGGCAAATGAACTGGCTCTGAATGCTTCAATCAAACAGGTATGTTATAATCTGTATTAAGTAACAAAAGCTGTCAGAGATGTATCAGCCCTATAGGATGCCAGACGTATGCCGAGTAAGTTTTAAAGAGAGACTTTCAAAGTGGATAAGGCAGGCTTTTGCAGGTGGTCAGATAGTTTCAAAACTGCCAAAAAGAACCCCCAAAAAAACAAAACAGAAAACTAGTTGAAAGTTTACAGCATTATAGTCTTCAGGACTAGGCTGCACTAACAGATATGGGGCTACAAAGGATTTTTTTCTTAAAAGTTCTCATTGACATTAAATGAAGCAGTTGTGAATTAATTTTTTCTGTAGAGAGGACTGTCTTGGATTAAAAAATGGTGGTAGACTTAGAGAACTACTAGGATAACAGGTCATGGTACTGGAATAGCAGTTACTGAGCTGTGATGCTGACACTAATTAGTGTTGTCATTGGGGATGATTAGGGTTTAGAGCTGTAATATAACAGAGGCTATATTTGTATTTTCATTAGGATGTTTATTAGCTGTTATGAAGAGTTTAAAGATGTATAGACAGAAAGAATTCTGTCTGCCATCTCTTGTGAATGACCTCTGGTGTATTCCTGAGACTTGTGGTATGGCACACTCTAGCACTGGTGGAAAATAACTTGTTGATGTAGTGGTGCAGTGTTTATGATGTGTAGCGACACTGGCACTGCATGCTCGCCTCTTGGTGGTGGTATCACAGCAACTACTTTTTCTGCATGTTTTTTCATTGAGGAGATGGGTTACATTATGTCTAGAAAGTAGTATAGCATTATGTTCCCGGGGAAGGAGAAGCTTTTTCATCTGCCACAACTGCATTCAGCAGTGTTTCTCCCACGCTCCCAGGTGACCTCAGTAACAGCTAAACCAGAGCGTGGAGCCTTATCCTGCGCTACTGGTGGTGGTGCTGGTATCAAATCTTGCATAGGCAATGCAGAACTCTGATCTTGGCACCTAAGAGAAGGAAATTCATTAGATGTTTCTGGTTTAGCGTATTAATACTAACAGAATATATGCCTATTCCATTTACCAGCTGACCCAAAACTGTCTGAAAAAGATTTTTTTGAATTCTGTGCTGACCCTAGCATTGTGTTAGCACTTTTTTCAAATCATTCTCTGTTTACATGTGGAAAACATGGTAGCTATCTACAAGGCAAGCTGTGAAATGTGGAGAAAGAAATAATTTTTGTCTGTTTGGTCTTCATACTTGTTGTTGCTGTGAAACAGAAGGACTTTCAGACTGTTCGGATTTAAAAAAAAAAATCTTTGAAGTTGTAGTTCATTTTTTTTAGGACCACTTATGTTTTAATCCTTCAATTGGTAGTGGGGGAAATTAATATATTAAGGGGGATAAAGAAGCAATGCTACTTTGGAAAAGATGTCTAAATGAATACTAAGAAGGCCTGAGAAAATTGTCAATGACTATTTTGAAACAGCTAAGCCTTGCATAGGTGGTGTGGATGGCAAGTTAGGGCGTAGGTGTTTTCATAGGTCACAGTAATTAGAGGTGGAGATAAGACACATGTTGCAATTCTGTTTTCCTACCTTTGTCTTTGAGGTATATGAATAAGAAGTACTGAGTAAATATTGTAAAACACCTAAAATAAACTCTGGTAATTCAGTTTTTCTGTATCTTGCAATATGGTATCTGTCAAATCCCAAGATGTTGTACCCAAAACTGACCATAAAATGGAGCGCTGTCTTGGGTTTTGATACAGTCCTATAATAATACCGTTTTTCAGGATTGCCAGTCGTTGCATGGTGATATTCCTCAGAAGCAAAGAGAGATCACACTGAAAGGTTTTAGAAATGGTACCTTTAAAGTTCTGGTTGCGACCAACGTAGCTGCCCGTGGTTTAGATATCCCTGAAGTTGACCTGGTTGTACAAAGTTCACCACCAAAGGTAGGAGATGGTTATGTTGGGTGTCTTGTAATATTTTATAAGCTTGTTTTCAAGTAGTAAATGCTATCAGGTGATGATATTCATGGCACAGAGTATACCAGCGTTGTATTTAAGGGTAAGGAATGTCCTGATACACAGAAGTATTTTCTTAGAGGATTTTTTCAGAGTGCATCTGTCCCTAGTATGTTTAAAGATGGTCTCCTTAAAATGCCTTCCTTTAAGGCTGTTTAAAGCCTCTCCCTTTAAGGCCGTATATGGTGATTGCAAGTCTCCAAGCAGTGGGAAGTGAAGAAAGACTGTTTGTCTTGCAAGAACGATTCACTGAGTAGGGGCATATATGAGGAGGGGACCCCAACAGTGAGAACATTGGCTGAAGTTAAGAGGGTTTAAAAGAAACAAGATAATTTTTCAGTGAATTTGCTATTAGTATCTCAGTAATCATGCTCAAGAAGATATGCAGGAGGCTGAGTGGGATTGTTATAGAGGTATACACGCTAAAAATGTTTTCTCATATTCTCTGTGGTGATGCCAAAACAAGACTTAGTTGATCCATGCTTGTGGTTCTGGCTCTTAGAGGAAAAGCTTATGCGTTTGACTTTAGTGAAACAATGGTTTTTAATTTAATTCTCTGATGCAGTTATTGTGTATTGTTGAGGCTTAACTTAGTAGAAGCTATTACAGTTATGTGAATGCAATGAATTGATTAAATTACAATAAATTAGATAAGTCATAAGGCTATTTCTTTTGAAGGATGTGGAGTCCTATATCCATCGTTCTGGACGCACAGGTCGAGCTGGACGAACAGGGATCTGTATCTGTTTTTATCAGCGAAAGGAAGAACATCAGTTAAGATATGTGGAACAAAAAGCGGTAAAGTATAGTTTTTCTCTAATCACGAGCACTCAAACGTAACGTGTTATGGTAGTGCATAAAATCTTCATGTTTTGTTCAATAGTTCAGTTACAGAATGTAGCTTATAAAGCACCCGTTTGAGGTTCAGTTACCTTGCAGAGTTTGGGTACGCTGTCAGTTACTGTGGAGCAGGGAGTGCGCTGCAGATTCTCATGCCCACGCTTTTTCAGCAAATGCCAGTAAGATTGTACCTGTGGAAATGAGAAAAAGCTAGCAGGATTTCAGTTTAGTGTTCACCCTGGCTTATCGTCTGATCAGTGGTTTGCATATGTGTAGCTTTACTGAGAACTGTTAGTTCCATTTTTGCACTTTGTGCACTGTTCCATATGGTAGTTTTCTCACGAATTAAGTATTCGGTTGGGACGAGATGGTTTAGTCTTGGCACATAAAACTCAGACTTACATTTAGAAAGGCTGTGTAACTTGTACTTAAATCCAGGTAAATCAGACTAAAATTAATAATTTATAAATTTGTAGGACTACTTTTCCCCTGGAATCTGCCAAAATAGTCTCTATTTATTTCAGTTTAAGGTCACTAGACCATTTAAACTGACCTGGTACATAAAAGGCTTTTAAGTGTTACCCATGTCCCGGTAAGCTTAACCTTGTAATTTTCCCTAGCAAAAGTTGGGAGTTAAAAGGTGAAAAGAAGAAGAAAAATGATAGATTTAAATGCTTGTTTCATTGGAGTCCAACACTGTTTCTTTAGAACCGAAATATTTATGGCCTGCAACTTTCATCTGTATTTTGCTTTTTAAATTTCAGGGCATTACATTCAAGCGTGTTGGTGTTCCTACTGCAACAGATATAATAAAGGCTTCCAGCAAAGATGCCATCAGGTGTGTTCAGTGACTCAGGCCCTGTTGTATCTTCCTGGTTCAGAAGGGCTGTTTGGATTGTTCGTTGCTGTCTCTCTGAACCCCCTGAACCGACCACTATTAAAGTCTGGGACTGCTGTTTTATTTCTGTTCCGGAGCCTAGTAAATACTAGTGTATAATTTTTTTTTTTTTTTTTTTTTGCTTTAATTACTTAGGTGTCTGGATTCTGTTCCTCAAACTGCTATTGAGTATTTCAAAGAATCTGCTCAGTTGCTAATTCAAGAAAAGGGACCAGTTAATGCTCTGGCTGCAGCTCTAGCCCATATTTCAGGTGCTACTTCCATTGAACAGCGCTCCCTGCTGAACTCGGATGCGGTAAGGGTGTATGGTTTAACATTTGTCTTGAGTCTGAAAAAAACCCAACGCACCTTCGTGGTGTTCAAACAGAGAATTATTTGTCTCCTTATGATTTTGTTTATGGGAACTGTACTTAAGCCACTAGGAACTATTGATTTAGTTAAAAGCAAGAATATAGTGGCTATAAATATACTTGCTCTCCCATAACAGTATCCACTTGAAAACTTGGTTTATAAACTGTAAATTAGCAGGTTTCTCGTGTCTGATAGATGTGCTGAAGCTTATTCCTGTGACTGAATGGAGCATGCCCAATTTCTTACTCCTTAGGGATTTGTTACGATGATACTACGCTGCTCTGAAGAAATAAACAATATGAGCTATGCTTGGCGAAGACTGCGAGAACTGTTGGGTGATGATGTTGACAGGAAGGTGAACAGAATGTGTTTCCTTAAGGGAAAAATGGTAAGCTTGCTTTCTGTCTTTGGTGCTGAGCTCTTCTGGTTGTAGCCTTTTCTCAGCAATTGTAAGGGGACGTATTTGTTTTTTTTTCCCCTGTTCCAGGCTCTGTTAATATCGTCATGACAATCTGTTTTATTAGGGGGTAGGCATCTCAGGGGCTTAGGGCTTTGCTCCACTGACGTGCTAAGGAGGTAGTATAATGCACTATATAGCATGGCTGTAGGGATAGCAGAACAGGTAAAAGGGACAAACCATGTTTACTGCGCCTTAATGACAAAACATAGAACAGGATTTCTTAAGACAGTCAGTTCTGACAGTGTGCATGTCCATCATTATTTCTGGTACCTGAGAGGGAAAGATTGGAAAGTTACTTTTTGGGTTGCGTACTTAACAGTGTTGCAACAACTGTAGCAAAGCTCACTGAGAGACAATTATTTTAAAGAGAAGTGATTCCCCTCACTCTCCTTGTCTCAGAATCGGTACGTGTTTTCACAAACATGAAAATGTGTGCTCAGATAGTCTGTCCAGGATTATTTGTGGTGACACAGAGGACAAGGAATGCTTATTTCCTGCTTTTGCAGGTTGTTAGGCATTATTGCTGATTTGCTCCATCTTTGTGTTTTTTCTGGGTGTATTTCTTGTTTCTCAACATACCCTCATCAATAAAACTGTACAGAGAGATGCTGTGATCTTGATGACTTAATTAATTTATGTGCTGTCAACACATGCCATTCTCTTGTCCCTTATTCTGCTGTTTTATTTTTCTGGTGCTTTCACACACCTACATTGCCATGGATGCTTCTCTCATATCCGTGTTTGAAGTTTCCATCGCAGACACCATATACCATATGTTGTTACAGAGAGCTACTCAGTTTGTGTTTCCCTGGTTTTGTGTGGTTTAAGGTGGTGTGGGATGGGAACAACAACAGACAAACTGAAAAGACCCTAAAACTGTGTGAAGATCAGTTCAGGGGACACTTCAGAGGCAGATGTTGAATGAACTTTTATGTAGAGATTTGTAATAGAAGCATTGAGATTTCTGTGACTGCAGGTAGAATAGGTGCCTTTTGGAAGTACCAAAAGGAGAAAGACATAAAAATGGCAGGTGTTGATGGCACATAGTTTAGCAAATCATCAAAATCACAGCACATCTATATGCTAATACTGAGGATACCCAGACTTGGTAAACTAGAAAGCCTAAAACAAGGGGCAGCCTGCATTTGAACAACAGTTTGAAGACTTTTTTTTTTTTTAAAATAAAACCAATTCTTGTCTTAGGTGCTGTGTGTATTCTCTTCTACAGTCCATCTTTGTGTAAAAGTTAACCTGCATGTCTTGCAGGTCTTGAGTTTCACACGTAGTTCACATGTTTTCTTGGCCAGACACTTCTGATTTTAAATCTGACTTGAGGACTCTTCTTTATGTCAGTGAATTATTTTTACTATTTCCATCTGAAATTTTTTCTTAATGTGTCCTTCACACATGATATTTGATATTGTGTTAATTGGTAAGACTGCTTTTATTGTCCTTGCCTCTTCTCTGTATTCACAACATTGTTCTGTATTTGATGTGTGGAGCACTATCTAGGGATGGTTTTCCCTACATCAGATTTGTAATTCTCAGTATCCAGATTGCTCATTCAGACCAAGATTTGTCTTTGTATTGTACTTAATCATTCAGCTAGTTTAACTTCAGATTTTTAGTCTGAACCTAAATAGTCAGTTTAGTGGGCATATACATGTCGTGGTTTAACCCCAGCCAGCAGCTAGGCACCATGCAGCTGCTTGCTCACTCCTCCCCTCTCCCAGTGGGATGGGGAGGAGTATTGGAAAAAAAGACGTAAAACTTGTGGATTGAGAGAAGAACGGCTTAATAACTAAAGTAAAATAAAATGTAATAATAACAATAATAAAATATATTCCTTTTTATTACTATTTTTATAACACAAAAAAAAAGAGGTAAATAAAACCCAAGAAAAGACAGGTGATGCACAATTCAGTTGCTCACCACCTGCTGACCAATGCCTGAGCAGTGATCTGCCCCTCCCAGTCAACACCCCCCCCAGTTTCTATACTGAGCATGACGTTCTGTGGTATGGAATATCCCTTTGGCTAGTTCGGGTCAGCTGTCCTGGCCATGTTCCCTCCCACCTTCTTGTACACCTGCTTGCTGGCAGAGCACGGGAAGCTGAAAAGTCCTCAACTTAGTATAAGCGCTACTTAGCAATAACTAAAATATCAGTGTGTTATCAACATTATTCTCACACTAAATCCAAAACACACTGTCCAGCTACTGAGAAGAAAATTAACTGTATCCCAGCTGAAACCAGGACAATACATTTCTTAGTACAGATTAAAACTTTTGATTTGAAAGAATTTACAAAATTAGTAATGCAGAAGCCAATAGACCACAGTTTAGGATGGACAGGGTGTTGTGGTTTAACCCCAGCCATCAACTAAGCACCATGCAGCCACTTGCTCACTTCCTCCCCACCCAGTGGGATGGGGGAAAGAATCAGAAAAAAAAAAAAGGTTAAACTTGTGGGTTGAGATAAGAACAGATTAAGAGAACAGAAAGGAAGCAAATAATAATGATAATAATAATAATAAAATGACAACAATAATAAAAGGACTGGTATACACAAAACAAGTGATGCACAATGCGATTGTTTACCACTTGCTGACCGATGCCCAGTTAGTTCCCAAGCAGCGATCTGCACCCCCCAGGCCAACTCCCCCAGTTTATATGCTGGGCATGACGTCCCACAGTATGGAATACCCCTTTGGCCAGTTTGGGTCAGCTGTCCTGGCTGTGTCCCCTCCTCCCAATTTTCTTGTGCCCCTCCAGCCTTCTTGCTGGCTGGGCAGGAGAAGGTGAAAAGTCCTTGACTGAGTCTGAACACTACTTAGCAACAACTGAAACCATCAGGGTGTTATCAACATTCTTCTCATCCTAAACCCAGCACTCTGCCAGCTACTAGGAAGACAATTAACTCTATCCCAGCTGAAACCAGGACAGAGGGTTGTAAGCTAATTGTTAAAGAGCAAGAAAATATGAATTGGAAGTACTGCCTATGCAGAGGAAAGAAAAATATGTATATCTGAGGAAAACACTAAGGAATTGCAAGTATTGGGTGTTTTGAGAAATATTGATGTAACTCTCTCAATGTTCAAAGATTTTGAAGTATCTTAAATCTCTATTAAAAAACCACTTTGACGTGTAAAACTGTTTGTTCTAGTACATAGATTGTAGGATCTATTTTTTTATTTGCAGTCAATCAAAAGGCTAGACTTGTATCCATTAAAATTATTCTTTCTTTTTAGGGTGTGTGCTTTGATATTCCTGCAGCAGACCAAAAGGAAATAGAGGTATGTTCATTGAAATTTCTGGTTACAGCAGACTGTAGATGAAACTGGCTGGACTGGGTTAGGTAGAAAACACTGTGTAGCCCATATCCTTCCTCTCCTAGTGGCAAAAGGGATGGCTTTGAAGGAATTTAAGAACAGAACAAGCATACAGTGTTCCTTTCCTACAGTATTCCCATCTCCAAAAATCTGTAGCTTGAAACTTTTGCAGAGAAGAGTGGTGGTGTGAGCAATCCACCCCTTGTTACTGCTGCTGGATTGATCTTTGTAGGCAATGAGTTTCGTTACACTATAAAATCCCCTTTTTTCTATTCCCCACCCTCCATTGTTTTCACCCAGAATTCTCTCCACAGACAAGTGAATTCCAGTTTTTTGCTTGGTAGAATTAGTATCCCCATGCCAAAATTCCCTAGACTTCCAGTCTTTCCTTCAGGTATTTCTCCCTTAGTGCACCTCTATACCCTCATGCCCTAGCATTCATTCGCTCATAAAACAATGTTTGGTTCTGGATTAGAGGGCGATTGAGGGGAGGGTGTGGATTTGTGATCAGTAATAATTATGGTGGTATTCTTAATAAATGAAAAGTGGGGAATGAGTTGTACTGATGAGGCTGCTCTGTAAAGCCCTAAGGTGGGTTTCCATTCTGTTCTGTAGTATCTGAGGTGTACTCAGACAGCTGTAGCTCCAAGGCTTAAAAGTTTGAAACCTGTATTGACCACTTTAGTGAGAACTTGAATCCCCTATGTTAGCTCGTAATTTTGCCTTTTCAGTTGAGCAAATGTAGGAATTATGAAATACCCTGTATTTGCATTCCTAGAGTTTAATTTTCTACGTCTGATTTTATTTCAATAGGCAAGATGGGAAGATTCAAAACAGTGGCGTTTGTGCGTGGCAACTGAATTACCTGAGTTAGTAGAATCACAGCGAGGAGGAGGAGGTGGAGGAAATGGCCGAAGCTTCTCAAGCTCCAGGAACGGGCGGCGTGGTAGCTCTGGTAGAAACAGGTTCAGAAGCAGAGGCCAGAAACGAAGTTTTGACAGAGCATTCGATCGTTAACTTCAACAATTCAGAAGTGGAAAAAATGGGACTGCAATATTTTATATTACAGTAAAATAGGCTGTTCCTGTGTGTTTGTACCACTTGGAAAAATTCGTCATTCAGATTTTTTTCTTTCTCACTATTGCTTTCGTCATAAAAAAGATCCTGTTCACTTTAAAAAACACAAGACAAATAAAACTTACTGTTTCCTTTCTTTCTCGTATTGCCATTTCAACTGTAAGACCTAAATCTTTATTCCAGAATATGGCTGTTGCATTCAAAACTGTAGCCTGGCTCACTGTATAATATATAGATCTTAACTGCTCGTCAAACCTGTACATTTTCCAAAAAAATAAAATATTATTTTACAAGTTCATATTCTGTTAGAAGGTTTTAAAAGTGCCTGCGCTGGGCAAAGCCGAGTAGCAGAGTTGGAGTATGCACACTTGGAGTACATTTTTTTAATGACAGAGGAGGCATTTACATGCCTTAATTGCATTATGGTAAGTACCGTGTTGCCGGTACAGAGGCGTGGGGTGCCGTAAGCCGGTGGCTGGATTTTGAGGCGTGGCGGCAGGAGCCCCGCGCGAGGAGGCGGAGGCGGAGGCGGCGCGGTCAGGACCCGGCGCACGGCGCCCCGGGGCGCGGGGGAAGCCGGAGGAAGGGACCGGCCGGGCAGTGCCGGCGGAAGGGGCGGGCCCGGGCTGGGCCGGGCCGGCGGCGCAGCTGCTGCATGGGTGGCGCGTGGGGCCGCGCGGCGCGGCTCGGCTTCTCCGTGGCCCGGGCGGCGGCCCCGGCCCCGGTCAGCGATCGGCGGCGGCTGGGCTGGCTGTCCGGCGG
>JAVKLA010000093.1:3186011-3205004 GCA_034782735.1 Sagittarius serpentarius
CGTGCGCGCCACGTGCCGCCGCGGGGGCGGCCATTTTGTACGGCCCGGCCCGGCCCGGCCCGGCCCCGCCGCGGGCTGGGGGGAACGGAGCACGGGGGTTGAGGCGTTAAAGCCGAATAACAGCGCGTTGTCGGAGCGGGCGGGCGAGGGAGGCGGTTCCTTCGTGTAACGCCTGCTTTCCCTCGGCAGGAGGAGACCCAGGAGAAGAAGCTGAAGCGGCGGGAGAGGCTGAAGCGGCGCGGTAAGGCCGAGGGCGAGCAGGCCCAGCCTGAGGAGAGTGAGCTGGGCGACGGTGACCTTGAGCCCCCCCTGCCCAAGAAGACCAAAAAAGTCAAGGAGAAGAACGACGGTCTGGCTGGAGAGAGCGACAGCTCCGAGTATACGGTGAAACCTTCCTCCGCTGTAAGCAACGATGTGACGGCCCTGGCGGCCCAGAGCACGTCCAGCGACACAACCGCTGGAGAGCAGGACAGTGAGGCAGAGGTAGTAACACTGTACAGCCCTTGTCTTGCTTAATTAAAGTCCCACTGCTAATGAGTGGGCTTAATAACATGTTCTGGGTGCTGTGTGGAGATGGCATGGGAGGGCTGTGGGAGCGTTAGGCCGCTCTTGTAGGTGGCATTTGCTGCTGTTCCCCTGAGATTTACGGCATCGGGGAGTGCCCAGCATCACGCTCGTTTCAGCCCAAGCTGCGGGCGGGTGATCAAAGCGCCACAGCACATGTACCAACAAACACGTGGCAGCTGTCTCTCCTCGTTGTGCTTTCCCCTTTGTGGTAAATGCCAAGCCATATGCAGTAGCTTATCCTGTGAAGGAGGCTAGCTAGCAGGAAGCGGTTTCCTTGTGCTAGCTCGTCTTCATGTAGCAACTTGTTTTGTGTCCAGCAGCGCAAGGGTTTCTCCCTGCTGTACGGGCAGTCACCGTCCCAGAACTGTGCACCGCTTTGTGCTGTGACGGCACTTTCTCTGCTGGCAGGCCCTTTGAAGAAGTATTTGGCAAGGTGTCTTGTAAGAGAAGGTCACCGTTTTCCTCATTAATTCCCCTTTCTGGAGTTTTCCCTGTTCAGATTTCATCCTTGGCCTTGCACATAAGTGCGAGAGGGCCCCATGGCTTGCCTTCCTCTGTATAGGGCCTTCTGTGGGCAGTTTCTCTCTTGTGTTTAAGATGGGAATGTGGATCAAGAGAGTACTTTTTGTACATTGGGTGTAATGATGTGATCTCTTGCATCTTTGAAGTAGAAGCTAAATTGTGAGTTTTAAGTAAGTATCTACTGGTGTGGAAAGTTTAGAAGCTGTTTGCGTGGTGTACCGAGTAGGTGCGATTTAGAGGGAAATTCCTGCTTCGCACAGTGAATTGTGACATCAAATATGTTTTCCTGTGAAAACCAGTTTCCTAATGATTTCAGTGGACTCCAGTTAAGATTTTTAACAAGTAGTTATCCTTTTCTGACTTGCCAAGCATATGTGCGTGATGCGGTAAGATCACACAGAAGGAGCAGTAGTTCCATTTTGTTTGCCATGGGTCTTAAAAAGTGGTGCAGGTATATCTGAATTAAGGATGAAATAGCAGTAGTCATGGTTTTGAACAAGTTGTTGCAGGTAACAAGAGCAGGAAGACCTTTGGCAGGAAGGTTTTACTTAAGACTGATGTAAAACCAGGATTTGCTTGTAGGAATTCTGTCACACTGAGTGGTGCAGCCTGTGTCAGTGTGTCTTGTCTTCTAATAGAGTGTGGCTGGATTCAAGTTTCCCACTTTACACTGTGGTGGTGTTTTTGTTTGTGAAGTATCTGCATCACAAGGTTTTTTTTCTTCTTGTGTGCATATGTAGGGTATGTTATTTGCTCATCTTTTAGGGCTAATAAGATTTTTTTATTTTTTCTTTTTTCCTCTCAGGAGCTGACAGAAGAAGCAAAAGAAGGCGCTTTTTCCAATTTTCCTCTCTCCCAAGACACCATCAACCTTCTCAAAGGTTAGTTAATGTACAAGAAATTTCTGTAACTGTTTGTCCAGAATTGCACTGTTACCTGTATAAGCAGAGACAGAAGCCAAGGGTAAATTGTCCTAAATTGTCTTAAATTTATTGTGCAGTAAGAATATGCACATGAGCAGTCACCGTAGATTCAAAGAATCTGCTGTTGTTAGTAGGAACAGAGTTTCCGTTTTGTTCAATTTCAAGTGCCTTCAGGTGAGTTTATTCTTCCATGGTGTAGTTATTCCTAATACACATTCTGGAGACAGGGGTTCTCTTCTCGTCAGCATCATTCTACTTACTGTGTATCTTTACTTCAATTGCCATATCTGCTGTCTACAATACCTCTTCTTAAATAAGTGTAATGGTGTTTTATATATGAAGACTGTTCGGCTGCTGTGAACAGGTTGACTATGATTATTCTCATACTTTGGGCATTTTCCTATCTGTCCTTGATTAGTTTTGTTGAGGAAGTAATCACTGTAGAGTTCTTGCCCTCTGTGTTGGGAGGCTGTACGATTCTTGTTCCTCAGACAAAATTCTCCTTGTTCCTTTACGTTTTCCTTGCTCGGACATTTCTCTTGGACGGATTGTTTCACTTCCACTATGCAAAATGTCTCTGAAGTTTTAGAGCATTTTTAAACAAAACCCCTCACCTCCTCCCCGCCTTCAGAACCAAGCTACCACAAAATTTTGGGCTGTATCAGGAAAAGCATGTTGTGGGGTTTTTTATTCTTTTTCCCCTTCCTCTCCTCCAGTCTGATGCCAGACATCACAAAGAAGGCTATATTTCATTGTGGATGCTGTGTGGATACTCAGCTGTGTGTTGGGGGAGGGGGGCAGAATACCTTTTGATCTAGAGTAGGAGTAAAAGCAAAGATAACATGGTTTTCTTCGAAGTTGCGTCTCCTGTTGCATACAGGATTTGACATGATGTGCCCTACATACTTAGGTTAGTTATATACGAGGGCTTCTAATTGTTTGTTCACCTTTTAATGAAACCTCTTTGGATTATCTTACAGCTCGAGGTGTAAAATACCTGTTCCCTGTGCAAGTGAGGACTTTTCAGCCCATATATGATGGCAAAGACCTAATTGCTCAAGCTCGAACAGGAACCGGGAAAACCTTTTCTTTTGCTCTTCCACTGACTGAAAAACTTCAGAGTGTCTCGCAAGATGGGAGAAGAGGCCGTGCACCAAAAGTAACTTACCACTTAAGGGTTAACTCCAAAACCTTAGAATATGGCAGTTTTCGAAAGTGATTTTGTAATTGCTTTGGGGACTTTTGTTTGGGGCTTCTTTCTCCTTTGTTGGTGTTTGTAATACTGAACACTTTCCTTAGATCAGGAGCTACAGTGCGACAGAGATTTTGCAGCATCACGGTGATAACACGTTTCATGTTTAGGGTTCCTTGTGATTGCGTTTGGGAGAATGGTCAAGGCACTGCAGTAGTAGGTAGCGGACTTCCAGACTGCTGTCCTCAGGAAGTTAGCGTGGGGCTTTGGGGTTCAGTCTGTTGCCCCTTCTGAGGTAGCAGTTGAGTCAGCTGGACTTGGCTCCATTCACTGAGGTTGTTTCTCACTATAAATTCCATGGCAGTAACTGAAGGCTTTTGGGATTTTTTTTCTCTCCCCTCATGTCTGGAGATTTAACTTAATAGATGTAAGCGTTGTTTACATTTCTACTTAAGCATGAGATGGAATTGGTAAATAGATGCCCGTGATGAGATACCATATTCCCACACAAATGAAGTGTATATATTTATCACTAGACTGAAAAACTGTTATAGCCTGCAGATTTGTTGCCTGCTTTGTCCTTCTATTTTATTAACTTTGAAGGCGATGTAAGTTTTAAAATCTTGCTGTCTGAAAGGTTTCTAGAGAAGAATTCAGCTCTTTGTTTTATTGTTTCATTCTTAAAAGAAAATGGAGGGGGGAAGGATAGATACTGGAAGGCGGCAGGTAGGTGGAGAAGGAGGATATGCGGTTAGAGTGCATCATGCTCTGTGTCTTTTAAGATCTTACTACTCGGAATTGTTTAGTGACTGTTTCTGTCCTTTAATGCTGAACTGAGCCTTCATTGTCCTTGGTAATGTTACTGAAGTGTCTATTTTATGTGGCATTAACTTAAGAAAAAAATTGTTGCTGTTCTACATCTCAGTTAGTGTTGTAATGCTTTGCCTTGCTTCCTCTTGCTGGCTATGAGGCTGTGTTGGGCAGGCTCCCGATGGCAGGAAATAAGGCAGGGATGGTGGGGAGCTGTAGGCACCTCTGCAACAAGTGTAGAATAAGAATGGGAGTACAAGCTGTTAAATGTGAAATAAACCCTTTTCTCCTAGCACCCTCTCCCAAGCACAGCTGCATTTTTGTCTCTTTTCACTCCCTCCAGGTGCTGGTTCTTGTCCCAACCAGGGAACTGGCCACTCAGGTAGCCAAAGACTTCAAGAATCTCACCAGGAAACTGTCAGTGGCTTGTTTTTATGGAGGAACTCCATATAAAGCACAGCGTGAGTAAATGCTAAGGAATTACTACTGGATTGAAGTTGACTTTATCCAAATGTTTATTCCATGAATAAAACTGGCTTTTTCCCCCTCAGAGTTTCACTTCAGTTGGGGACTATGACATTGCTTTCAAAGGAAGCATACAGCCTGGGTTGAATTATTTTAGTTCCAATAAATATTTATTTAAAAGAGTGGTTGTAGGTCTGTGAAGTGACAAGTCCTTTGAGTTTCTTCTTTATTGCATGTTTGTGTGGTTTTTGTCTGGACATATGCTGGGACTAGATGACCATAAGCGGAAAAGAGAGAACTGTGTATGTGCGTGTGGCTCTGTCTGCAGAGGTAGCTGTGAAAAAGAATTCAGTGGAAAAACTAAAGTGTTTTTCTCTAATAAAGCTCTAGAGGTTTCTAGTGCCAGCTGATTGCTGCTTGGAAGTTGGCATGTCGTACTGTAACTTTGCTTGTGGTTTGGCTGGTATTCCTGACAGAGCAACTTGGACCATCGTTAAGCTTACTTGTTTGTTACCTGGACTGGATATAGTGCTTTATTCAGAGATTAAAGTGAAGGGTAGTAGCTTTTTGGTTCTAAAATTGGAATTGGAGTTGCTGTCTACTGGTAGTTTTTTTTACCTTATTGTCTCCTAGCATTCTGATATTGTCCTTATTTTTCTGTCTTTTCTTCCAGTTGACCTCCTTAAAAGTGGCATTGATATTCTAGTGGGAACTCCTGGACGGATCAAAGACCACATTCAGAATAGCAAGCTGGAACTTTCCAGCGTGAAGCATGTTGTTTTGGATGAAGTTGATCACATGTTAGACATGGGCTTTGCTGAACAAGTGGAAGAAATCTTAGCGTTTGCTTATAAAAAAGGTAACTTTTTGTAAGAGAGGAAGAGGGGACAATGCAGAAAACGCAATTATACTGCTTTGAAAACAGCTGGTGCACCCCCAAGTTGAATCCTTTGTGTGATGCTAGTATCGGACCTCAGAGAAAAGGGTAAGGTAGAATTGGAAAAGGTCCAGAGCAAGGCGACAGATGGCTGAAGAGCTGGAATGGTGTCTCTGGAAGGAGGGGGGTGGGGGGGGGAAGGCAAAAAAGCAACAAACCCAACCCAGCTCCCTAAGCCCTAGTGTTCTGTATCCTGAGAGCGGTTACTGAGCATAGGGTTGGGGATATGGCGTGTCTGTACACTGGTCATCACACAAAATTGAAAACTAGGGAATATTTGCTCTTTTCTGATTTAGTGGGCATTCAGCAAAGCCACCAGGTAGCAGGTACAGAGTAGAAGGAGGTTATTTTAATAGTGTGAAATTCCTTGTCATGTTGTAGTAATGCCAAAAGTTTTGAAAAGTGACGTGATGAATTACTGGAAGTAGAAATACCAAGAATTACTAAAAGCAAGGTTATCACTTCTGGCTCTGGAAGCCACAAAAAGCTGGTAGCTGGCCGAGTTTCTTCACATCTTTGTTCACTAGACTTGACTACTGTTGGAGAGAGTACATGAGCTTCATGGATCTTAGGTCTGACTTGGTACAGCCACTGTCATTTTTACTTGACTGCTACGTTCTCTCCATTTCTGCAGAGCTGGTCTTTGTCCTGACAGCCAAAAAGTACAGATAATCTTCTAAAAAAAGGGAATCTGTGTAGGTTTTGGAAGAGTTGTCATAAGTATTCGATCTTAAAAGTTTTCTTCATAACTGGAAAATAGAAAATAAATTGTAGGGAATAATAAACGTTCTTTCACAATGTGTGTTTCCTTCTGTCTGATCCTGTGGAGCTGTGAAGGTAGGGTAAACTTGTTTCAAGATACTGTTTGTTAAACTGTTCATTCCTGGGGTAATCTATCTTGTTATATAATTCTTGCCCTGGTCTGGAGAGTGTCCTTTTTCGCCTGCCTTTTTCCTTTGCACATAGCTATACTGCTCACAGCTAGTTAGTGTTGGAATACCAGGCAAGGAGGGATTGAGACGAGAGTTCTTTGAGGTATGTGGGAGGACTTCAGGCACGGTCTAAACCATTTTTAGCAGATGATCTAGAAATGTATCTTGCATTTCTTCTCAGGCAGGATGAAGGATTCAGTTTGGTCTAGTTAAAATTACTGTAACTTTGCCTTTGGTATCTAAAGGTTATTAGAAATGTTTCATTGCTTCTGAGTTTTCTTCTTGTAGCTGACTTACTGCACATATAAACCTCTCGATTTGAGAGCAACTCTCTTGCTTTTTTATCAGTTCTCAAGTGTCAAATCCTGTTATGATGACTGAAATTGGTGACCTTTCCTTCCAGGTTCTGAGAACAACCCCCAGACACTGCTGTTTTCTGCAACTTGTCCACGATGGGTATATGATGTAGCAAAAAAATACATGAAAGATGAATATGAACAGATTGACCTGATTGGAAAGAAGACTCAAAGGACTGCCACGACTGTGGAAGTGAGTGATTCTGCTGCAGAGCAGTGCAGGTCCTGTGAGCATGTGGCCTGGATGAAGTGGGTTCTGCATTTACTTTACAAATGGGGGTGTGGTTTCTTTCACGATTGACACACAAATTTTTTTAAGCGATGCTTTCATATGGGGGCGGTAGTTTGCCAGCTTAAAAAAAAAAAAATTCTTTCTGCATTTATGTTGTCTGTCCTGCACGTGGCTTACATTTAACATAGATGCTTACCATGTTTCTTTCCCAAACAGCACTTGGCTATACAGTGTCGTTCATCTCAGAGAGCAGGAGTTCTTGGGGATATCATTCAAGTCTACAGTGGCAGCCGTGGGCGGACCATTGTCTTTTGTGAGACCAAAAAGGAAGCAAACGAACTAGCTATGAGTGCTTCACTCAAACAGGTACTGGGGTCTGAACGGAGAGCAGCAGTTACAGATATTCGAGGGTTGAATGCCCTGAAATAAATACGAGGTTGCAACTGTGTGGATGAGGTGGTTTCTGGGGGTGGTTTTAAGACTTATGAAAGCTGTTTCTAAAGGTAGAGCTTTGTAGCTAAAATAACCCTCTCGGCGTGGTTATGAGTTTATTCCTTTGGCTTTAAAATCATGCAGGACAGGATCAATGGAAAATACGCAGATTATGCTGAATAACCAGGAGACAGTAATAGTGGTAATAAACAGGAGCTAGTATAGTGCACATACTCCATCTCACGTTAGTGTGCTTTTCAGATTCCCATCTCTTAATGGCATTTGTTCTTTGAACAGTCAGTTCTCAGGAAAATCCAACTAATGCCGTAGAATGGAATGTCTTGTTGCCCGTGGAAGGTCATTTAATAGTTTTTTCAGAACTCGGGTGATATATTGAGCAGGTTTTCTATGCTTGCTTGAATTATCACCCTTTTTTTGAGCGTGGGGAAAGGTGCTAGATTTTTTTTCCAGAGAAAATTCTGTTTGATACTAAGTACTAATTTATGGAGAAAGAGCAGAGGTGGGAATACGTGGTTTGCCCAGTATTTGATAAATGTCATATACCATCCACATTAAAATCTTGCAGCAAGTTTTTGTCTGTTGCCCCTGCTGCTTTCACAGTAAACCCAATGACTTTGTCCTTGTGTCAGTATGTGACGCATTCTTCTAATGCTACTTGAGTTCTGCTTTAGCATGTTACTCATTTGAGTTCTGAGCTTGTGACTCTCCCCTTTCTCCTTGTCAAAGACTTGATCTGTTTCTTGTCCCATTAAATGTGGAGGTTGTTCAGATCATCTGTAGGGTTTGGGAATGCCCTGGAAACCTCACTTCAGCTTCCGTGGGTTTCGGGATCGCTTCCCAGGGAAGGGAGCAAAGTCTCTTGCTAGCTTCTAGACGAGCACTGCTTAAGTAAAGTTGCTTCCATTTGTTCCAGTCGGAATGGAAGCTGAAGTGGGCTCTTTTGGCATGGCAGACTGCAAATCGTACAGTTTGCAGTTGATGTGCTACAAATAATAACGTTACGGTGAAACTACTGCTTAGCAGTATTATTGTCCCAGAGAAGGATCAAACCACAAAGTAGGATGCTTTATATTCCTTTGTTATCATCTGTGTAATTATTTCCTGTTGCTCTACACAGTATTTTGGGTTTTGTAACTAAATGTCTTTAGATACTGCAGCCTAGACTGCTGTGTTAAATGACATGTTAATAGTTTGTTTCACTGACAGGATGCCCAGTCTTTGCATGGTGACATTCCACAGAAACAGAGAGAAGTTACATTAAAAGGCTTTAGAAGTGGTGTGTTTGAAGTTCTGATTGCAACAAATGTAGCTGCCCGTGGTTTGGATATTCCTGAGGTTGACCTTGTTATACAGTGTTCACCACCAAAAGTAAGTCATTAGGGGAAACTAAAATTGTAACTTATTTTTTGTGACAGAATAGTGGGTTATATCTCTGTTTCACCAGAAGTATGGTCTGATTCACAAATGAAGTGGCCTAGAGTTTCCTAGTAAAGCTTTTACATTTTGAGCTTTGATTAAAGTAAAAGTGATGGGCTTTGGTTACTCTGGAAAGTCGTAAGGTAGATTTTGACATTGTTTCAGCATTTCTGAATCCCTTCTGAATGTTGTTGAGTTTCATGACAATTCTAAAACACTCCTGCTGCCTTTTTCTTCTTTTGAAACTCCAGTGCAGCTTTTTATTTTAAAAAAACTTAAGTCAATAGTGTTTGTTAAACCTGAGGCAGCATACCTTGGGCAGGGTAGCATACGCAAACTTGAGTGGTTTGTGTGTAGTTACAAGTTTGGGTATAGAGACCTAATGTATCACTCTTTAGGCTTCCGACTTAGAATTTAGCTTGCATTTTCTGTCTCTTACAATGTATAAATGTCAACAGTTTAAATGACATAAGGTTTTGTTGTGTTATTCTGAATTTCTGAAGGATGTTGATTCCTACATCCATCGTTCTGGACGTACGGGTCGAGCTGGCCGGACTGGGATCTGCATTTGTTTATTTCAGAGAAGAGAAGAAGATCTTCTGAAACAAGTTGAGCACAAAGCGGTGAGTTGTACCTCAGACCTCTGCTTAATGAAGTTATTCAGCTCTTAAAAAGACTCTGCCACTCTTAGACTTTGTAACCATGTGCTGCTTATGAGTCCAGTATGAGGCTCATGTCCCATAGTCCAGTAGGCCTAAAATGTTGATATTTGGTATCAACCTGTTTTAATGTCTCCTGAGTTTCCCCATGTTGGCAGTACTCTGTTGCTGTCAGCTGGCAGACTGTGACAGGAATACGTGAAGGAGACCATGCCTTTTGTTACAATCTGCATGTAAATTGATGTAAAGTAGCTCCAGATTAACAAAGGCAGAAACTTAAAGAAAAGCTTTATTCTAGCTGTAGAAGTAATTTAAATTAAGTAAAGGCTGTGCTGATGTTCTAAGCAGTAAGTGACTAGTGGTCACAGTTAACTATGACTTGGGTAGGTTTGGGTTGTAGAGTGCTGAAAACACCTTTCATTGTAATCTGTTTTCTTGATTTCAGGGGATTACATTTAAGCGTATAGGTGTTCCCTCTGCTACAGATGTAATTAAAGCTTCAAGTAATGATGCTAAAAAGTAAGTTTATTTGCCTGTTCTTAAAGCGTGTCTAGAGATCTTACCAACAACAATGCTGTTAATGCAGAGCTTTAAGGGATCAGACCTGTATGATAGCATGTCCTTGCCTATGTCGTAAAAGTTAGCTGGTTTGCATGTATACACTGACTTGTTTTCCTAAGATGATATCGATAAACTTCTGTGTGCTTGAACATAGACCTTTTCATAGAACATAATATTCTCTTAAGTTCTTGCAAAAATTAACCTTTGTTTGTATCCTTACAAGTCAATAGCAGAACAGGGAATCACTTTCATGCTGGGAAACTGATTTTGTCCACTCGGATGATACAGTAGCAGTGTGTAAAGAGCAGTACTTGCAGTTACTCTGCAGCACTGAGGGTGTTTTAGCCCTGCCCTGTGTTTCTTTGTATCATTTTATTCTCAAGGGCCGTGTTTTTTATTTCACGCAGCTCTGTTTACATTTGCTGCCCCCTTGGTGGAAATTGCATTGACAGAGGTTATTATAATTAGCGAGGATTTGACCAGTGTAAAGGAGATCATGGGCATGGTGTTGGGTTCACTGCGTACTGAATAATGGTGGGAAGTGCTGGTGTACCAAAAATAACATTAGAGAAGTAGCTGTGCTCAGTTTCCCAGCTTGTTTCCACTGCCTCTCCCAGAAATAACCAATTTAATCAGCTTGCACTGAGAGCAAGAAGTGCCTTGACCCAGCCCAGCAGTGGCATTGTAGTGGTTTGCTTCTCTTCCTTGTGAAGTGAATCAAGGGTTTCTTGGGTTTGCTGGCAACACTTCCTTGTGGATTCTTGGGTATGGCCTTAAGAATGCTGATATTTTAGAGCCTTCCCTTGATGTTTTTATCAGTGCTTTCAAACATGCCACGTTGTACATCCTCGGTTTTGAACGCACCTTTCAAGAGGCTTAGCTTAATGAGAAGGTGGGTGGTCAGCATCCTGAAGGTGTTGACTTAAATGAGTGGTAATGAAGCATGAGCATGATAGCCAAGGCTTTTAGAGATAATTCGTTAATCTTGAAAGCTGTCTGAAGCCTATGTCTTAAACGTGACTCCACTTCACGCTGGTCTCTGCTGATCTCTTAAACTTTTGTTGTCACCATGTAGGTTGTTGGAGGCCATTCCTCCTTCTGCAGTAGACTACTTCAGAAAATCTGCTCAAGAGCTCATAGATGAAAAAGGAGCAGTTGCTGCCCTGGCTGCGGCTCTAGCCCATATTTCTGGGGCATCTTACGTACAGCAGCGCTCCTTACTCAACTCAACTGCGGTAAATAACATTATACCTGTGTTAACAGGAATGGATAGATGAATTGCTTGCGTCTGGTCCAAGTGTGGCATCTTCTTCTCGGGCTCTTTCAGTAGGGTTTCTGAATAGCTGTTATCCCCCGCTGCTGGTTTGTTGCTCATTCCTTAACTGAAATCAACTCTTACTGGCACTCTGCAGGAAACCAGAGAAACCTGAAGTCAGGTAGTAAATTTTCTTATAATGAGAGTTAAAAGAATTTCTCCAGAGATGTAAGTGACAGAAGACTTTGACGATCTAAGAGAGTTTAACTAATGACATTTTACAAGCTAATAGATTGGTTTGTGCTATTGTAGTTTTCCCTTCCCAGGAAGCTTTTATGTTTTTGTAATACTTCAAGTAGGTCTAGCATGTGATTACCTGATTTCAGAGAGATCTTGACAGGAGAAAAGTACAGCCCTTCCTTTTTCTGATACATGCAGGGAGAACTTGGCCCAGTTCGTTGTATGGTAACGGGGTTTTGGAAATAGAATGTGACTAGACTGTGCTTCTTGTATCAGTTTGGGATTTTTTTACCCGTTTTCTAGCAGTGACTATGTATTCAATAAATGTGTCTTTGCTTCTGGCTAAAATACAGAAATGGTATTGGCCTTTATATCAGTGGGCGATCCTAGGTTAGATGGATGCCTTCAGCTTCTTAGGAAGCTCTTAGTTGCTTCATTTTTGGGAAGCTGATTTCTTAGGATTAAATACTACATTACAATAACAAGTTATTGCATAGTTCATTATTTAGTGAGTTACAGGCTGTCCAACCAAGTTTAGCCTTGTAAATGTTTTTCTCTGTTTCCTGAAGGGCTTTGTGACAATGGTGTTAAAGTGTTCAGTAGAAATGCGTACCATGAGCTATGCCTGGCGAGGACTAAAAGAACAGCTTGGTGAGGAAGTAGATGCCAAAGTATCTGCAATGCGTTTCCTCAAGGGGAAGACGGTAAGATGGCCCAACCTTGGGGAAGGGAGGTATGTGTGCGTGTACCCATATGGCCAGTTTTTGTCATGATTGAGGCAGGAGTACTGAAGTACCAGTATAGAAATGTTGATACCTCACTCTATCCCTACTCAATCTAATTTCTCAGAAAATGGTAACCTATCACAAGGCCCCCTGAAACTGCTGTTGATGTATACACTATTAAAAAAAAGGCATTGCAGGTAGTTGCTAGTTGAGTGTTTTAGAAGACATTTATTTGAATGGAGACATTGCTCCTAAATGATAATGCAGGCATTCTTTCCTCAAAAAATAAAAAGCATCAGAAATATCTATATAGTGGGGGTGGTTGTTGTGACCTTTATTCTTTCATTGTAAACTTGTGCTAATGCTATGTATCGCTGCGTTGAAAAGACAGCTGTAGAGTAAGGCAGCAACTGCCTGCCTGACCTGAGCAGCGCAGCATTCACCTGACTGTTAGCCTGGCTCCTGACGTGTCTGACACTTGTCTTCTGTGCAAGTGTGTTCTCGGAGAGCTCGTGGTGACGGATGATGCCTGTCTTTTAAACAGACAGGCCGATTGCGGGTAATGCTGCTGTTGGCACAGAGCATTTGAATCTGCGTTTTGTTTCGAGCTTGTGTGTTTTGGCTGCTTTTTTCTTCAGCTTATGGAAAGCTTTCCCCAGAAGACCATGCTTTCTACCATTTCTGATTTCTACACTTAGCGTGTATGAGCAGTTGCAGGTGCTGCCTGTCTGGAGTTGTACGTCTCTGTTCTTGGATATGTCTTTGGAAAGCAAATGCCTCTCTTTATTCTGTTACAGGGCGTGTGCTTTGATATCCCTGCTGGCGAACTTAGTAACATACAGGTATGCTTTTGCAGCCAGAACTGGCTTTGGAACCTGGTGATTTGGAATATGGGGATTGCCATATATAGGACTGAATATAGGGTGGTTTGGGAGGATAAGGTTTGTGGTTTAGCAAGGATGTTGCACAGACAACAGAGTCATTCCAAAGAGCACAGCACAGTTGTTAGAAAATACCCTGGCATGCCTCTTTCTCATTTCAGTTCTCATTATATTACCTGCTTTTGTTAAACAAGATCCTGTGTTCTTTGGCTATTTGGGGTTTTGACCTCTCCAGTGTATTTGAGAGTTAACCAGTTTTCTGTCTACTTCACTTCCTCTTGTCCTTTTGTGATCATTTATCCTTTGTCACAGGACTGTGAGTTGTCTCCCAAGAGGGATCTGCTGACCTGTTTTGGCACGGGTGGGATTTGTCTGGAAATGCCTTTGCATTCAGTGTTGCTTTTAATGATATTGGACACACCTGCAGGCACATAAAGTCTCATCACATTGGTCGTCTTTCAGGAACAGTGGAGTGACACCAGGCGCTGGCAGCTGTCGGTGGCAAAGGAATTGCCTGAGCTAGAAGAGTACCCCCAGGAGGCAGGACGAGCATTCTCGAGGTTTGGAAATGGGAGGCAAGGTGATGGCGGCTTCAAGAGAAACAGCTTGTTTAAGAATGGAAATCGTGGACATGATTTTAACAGATCGCTTGACTAACCTCTGATACAGATATTGGACTGGGGTCATTTTTATCAAACAGTAAAAGCCTGTTAGACATTGCTCTTTGTCTTTATTCCTTGATAAAGCAGCCTGTCCTTGAGGGTGGCTAAAAATCACGTTTGCTGAAATGACAGGGTTTTTTGGAAGATTATTCTTTTCACCCAGCAAATTAGCTGCTGCCATTTTCCCGCCATTAAACGAAAGTCCGTATGTGTCTGGGGGAGGGGTGAGTGTTTCGCTGGAAACAGCACTGGAGAGGGAACAGTGCTCTTCTGAACATGGACAGTTACCACACCTTGCCTGTTCAGCAGCCCTTGTGTTAAAAAATCTAGTTCTAAAAAAAATTCTTTTTCAGAAAAATTTGAGATCAAGTGCTTCCGACCCCCTTCCTCGAGAGCGTCCCACGGGCGCCAGGGCTCTGGTGACCACTGGGATGCTCCCGCTCGCCTGTCGCGGTCTGCTGATCCTCAGGGCTTGGTACCGTTTGCCCTCAACCCCGTCACAGAGGCTGTGGGGGAGAAACACTAAATTTGAAACGTCAGGAGAGGGGAGCGTGGGGAACCCCCGAGGAGCCCGCACCGCGCCGGGCGCCGCTCCCCGCTGTGGCGGCGGGAAGGGGGCGCCGCTGCTGTCGCCATGACGGGGGGGCGGGAGGAGGGGGCGGGGCCGTCCCCGCAGCGCGGCGGTGATTGGCCGAGGGAGCGTCAGGCGGTGGCGCGCGTGACGCTGGGCGGCCGGCGGGGGGAAGATGGCGGCGGCGGCGGGCGGCGGTTGGGCCGCGGTGTGTGAGAAGTTCCGCACCGCCCGGACGCTCTCGGCCGTGGAGTCCCGTAAGGACCCGGAGACCGAGCCTTACCGCTCCAAGTACAGCGCCCGGGCGCTGCTCCAGGAGGTTAAGCAGCTGCTGAGCGCCGCCGAGGAGGGCGGGGAGGCGCGGCTGCTGGCCGTGCGGCGGGCCGTGCTGGAGTACGAGCTAGGCGTCAACCACACCGACACCGAGGAGCTGTCGGCCGGCGAGGAGCACCTGCAGCGCTGCACGCAGCTCCTCGAACCCCACCGCCTCTCCCCAGAATGCGTCTCCCTCTACATACAGGCCCAGGTGGGCCGGGGCTGTGAAAGCCGAAGGGGGTGTCTGTGGTGCGGGGCCGTGAGGTGTGGGCTGCCCCGGCGGCGTGCGGCCGGGGGGTCTGAGGGGTCCTGGGAGATGAGGGTGTGTTTGGGTGGCATGAGGCAGGGGTGTGTGTGTGCTGTGTCTGTGAGCTGTGCCGTGTGGTCTCTGCAATGTGCTGCAAACCAAAGGGAGATTTGTGGCACTTCAGTCTCCTGATGGGTATGGCTTGTTTAATAATAATAATAATAAACAGCAGCAGTCTGGGCATTTATTTCTTGCTCGAAGAAATAATTCATAGGTGGCAGCTGTGGAGGGTTGCTATTCTGTTTTAAGATTGCTGCTGATCCCTCTGGGCATGCAGAGCATCTAACAGTGTGTTCTCTTAAGAGAAACTGGGTGTTGACAAAGCAGTGTACTCTTCAGGATAGACTGAGACAGAACTGGTAAGAACTGAGCAAGAATAAATTAGTAGAAGACCTCAGTACGTCCAGAACTTATTTGGGATTTCTTAACTGTTGTTTGTTGTCAAAGTAAAGTTAGGAGATACTTTTATTTATGCAGTATCCCGAAAAGGTAAATTGTTCTCAAAAGTTGTCACTTGTTTACTTTTCAGCCTTGCCTATTATATTTTATTCCAGATGAGTAAATACTGTTTTGTAAGGCTAGAAGTAGTAATAGTCACCTCTTTATTCTGAAGAAAGTAATACTGTTAACAAAATTAGTTCCTACCATATGAAGATTCAAAAAAGGGCCTTTGCTCAGCCGCTCTGTCATGGCAGCTGGTGTATAGTTAGATATTGATTTATAGACTTTAAATTAAATAGAGCAGTTATTTAGATGTCTGTGTCAAAATGGCTGCTCTAATTAGAAAAGGTTTGGTAGTACTTCCTTGTCCGACATCGCAAAACTGTCAAGGATTTGTGTGTTCATGTAGGAAAGGCGCTAGTTAAACAGTGACTTGTCTTACATTAGTTAAATTAACTGAGTTGTCTGGAATTCATGAGGTTACATCTGCTCATTGTCTTTCAGTGTGACAGTTACAAATCTATTACTCATTATAGGATTGGAGATTGCTTGAGCAGCCAATCAAAATAAGATAACATCTTCCCAGCGTATGTTCCTGGGGAGTTGTTGCTTTTGTGGCTGAGGGCCAGGGATTCCACTGTGCTTTTGAATGGGTGTGTTGGAAAGCAGTACTTCTCTCTTTTTTTAAAATAGAAAATTAACTGTCCCAGTCAAAACCAGTGCAACTGGAAAAAATGTTTGCATGGGTTTTCCTGATTTGGGGCCTTTAGGAAACAGAAAGATAAAGTTTCTGTGTTATGCATGTGAAGTGCTGTGGTCCAACAGTAAACAGGTCAACTGTTGTCTGGCAGTATCATCAGGCATGCAGCTGAGAGCAGTGATGGTAAATGAGCATGCCCTCGGCTTTCTGTCCCAAGGGCCATAGAAGGCTTGAGTATCTAATTAAAAACATTTGTGATATAAAAGCAGTAATTGTCAACAGTGGCTGTACTTCCCCAAATTCTAGGATGTATTGAGTACGTTGTCACGGCACTGACTTCTGTTTTGAAAGAAGGAGCATTCCTTTTTCCTGCTGGGCCTGTATTCTGTAGCCCTGCTTGTAACTTCCGAGCTTCTGCATAAGGATGTGTATGAGAGTTTCTGTCTAATTAAATTTGGTATGTTCCACTGCTTGGCCGTGGGCAAAGTATTTCTGTTCATAAGCATCATGCTATGTGGTGCTTTCTTATAAAAATAATAAAATAAATGGAATTGAAAGGGACACAGGGCTGGAACACAACTACACATTCTAACTCTTTTGAAGGGTTTTTTTTTAAGTCCTCTTGGATTTTGTAACAACACTGCCTAGATAATAAATAGAAATAAAATTAGCACATCAGACATAGACTGTTATTTAATGCCTTCATCTTTGTTAATAAACTTAGAGGTACTTTTTGTAAAAGGTGGGTTCACAGATGCAGTAACGTTACTATGTAAATTGCTGTAATTTAAATTTGAAGGCACTAATCTGTAGCTTTTGCATCTTAACTGTTCTTTTCATCTCTTTTCATTCTTGAAAATATAGAGGCATTCGTTCCTAGCATATCTTTTTCCTGTTACATTTTTCTATAGTCATGACAAATTTCTAACTCATTGCCTCTTTTTATGATATTTGTATATGATATAAAAGCTGCATGAATCAGATGCAGAACATACTGTGTGGAAAAAGCTCGTTACCTGAACACACCAGCCCTTATTTATCAGAGTAAACCAGAAAGTTACAGTTTGTGAGGTGACTTTGGTATGTATTTGCTACTGTGTGAGAAACCTCCCTTGTGAGCAACTCGTGATAAAATGGGTGGGCACAATTTTTGCTTTTTGAAGTCCATTGTATTAGAACACATATATATATATATAAGGATGAAGACTGATAAATTATTTGGAGAAAATGTGTAATGTAAATAGAACATAATAGGAAAATAACTAATTCATTTTTCTTTTTATCTTTAGAACAATCTAGGTATCCTGTGGTCTGAAAGGGATGAAATTAAAACTGCACAAACTTACTTGGAATGTGCGGAAGCCTTGTATAATCAATACATGAAAGAGGTATGGTGTTCATTAATATTGTGGCAGGTCTTACTTTCATGTGCCACTTAGTTTTAATAATCTTTGAAAAAAAAAACATACAATGGAACTTGAGTTTCTGCACTTTATACTGGCTGCTATGATACTTCTGAAAAGTGATATGATTTGTACTGCTGGCATAGGAAGAGGCAAACTAGAGGATCACTTGCTAATTTCAAAATGGACTTCTTCAGGAAAATAATTTTGCTCAAAAATAATGGTCCTTTTTGAAAGCTCTTTGAATTGATAACACAAAATTGAAGCCAGGTTGAATTTGGCTTTTAATTAAGACTATTCTTATTCTTATCTTGGAAATGCTGTAAAATATCAATCCATTGCTTTCAGTGGGAAAAGGAAACAACACTCTTATTTGCATGGTTTGCTCTGACTGTGCACAGTACTGCGTAAAGGCAAGTAGTTTAGTTCCATATCCAAGAGGACAGTCTTGTAAACAGCTAAATCTCTCATGCATATTAAACATGCTTTTGAGTTGTGGATTCTGCTGTGTATTGACAAAGACTCCCTTGTGCTATTTTTAAGCTCTTTGCAAAGCTGTTCCTACACTGACTTGCCTCAGGGACAGTTGGTGAGGGAGCTAAAAACGTTTGTGGCTTTAAAGGAGCGGTATCTGTGTCTCAGGACAGCTATAAAGGTTGGACAGAACTTAAGTTTCATGAAATTACAGTTCAGGTTTTACATGAACTTGGTTTATAGCACAGATTATTTTTGTCGGAATTTTAAATGGGTTAGTCTTTATGGCTTGGTTACTGCCGTATTCCCACCCTTATAACCATGCTGGTTTACATTGATAGGGGAGGTAATGGATCCAGAAAAAAACCTGCTTGTGCTGAAAAGCTTGTCTGTTAATTTTCTGCCCTCTGGATCGGTTGGTCTAACTAGAGATACTACATCTCTCTGCAGACCTGCTCTCTAATTCCTGACGTTCAACTTTGATATTTATACCCAGCCAGGTATGATGATGTTAGCTTCCACATTGCCTCTAAAAGGTTTTGGCACTTGCCCCAGTGACTATGAAACTGAAGTGGTACTACCATGTATTTCGGTGGATTAAACAATGTTGCCAAATACTTCACATTTTCACTGTGGAGTTTTCTGAAACGGTTAACTTTTGTTAGTAGTGGCTAGTGAATATTCCTCCCAGGGCTTTGCTGCCTGACTAGCCCAGGTCAGATCACTTGTCACATTTTTTTCCCCAACTTTTTTTATTTGCTACTTACATTTCAGGGTGTTATATTGTCAACCATAGCCCATTTTGGGCTAGGATAGAGTTAATTGTCTTCCCAGTAGCTGGTACAGTGTTATGTTTTGGATTTAGGATGAGAAGAATGTTGATAACACTCTGATGGTTTTGGTTGTTGCTAAGTAGTGTTTAGACTAAGTCAAGGGCTTTTCAGCTTCTCCGGCCCAGCCAGCAAGAAGGCTGGAGGGGCACAGGAAAGTTGGG
>JAVKLA010000093.1:3205104-3229178 GCA_034782735.1 Sagittarius serpentarius
AGCCAGCAAGAAGGCTGGAGGGGCACAGGAAAGTTGGGAGGAGGGGACACAGCCAGGACAGCTGACCCAAACTGGCCGAAGGGGTATTCCCTACCGTGGGACATCATGCCCAGTATATAAACTGGGGGAGTTGGCCTGGGGGGTGCAGATCGCTGCTTGGGAACTAACTGGGCATCGGTCAGCGAGTGGTGAGCAATTGCATTGTGCATCACGTTTTGTATATTCCAATTCTTTTATTATAATTATTGTAATTTTATTATTGTTATTATCATCATTGTTTTCTTCCTTTCTGTTCTCTTAAACTGTTCTTATCTCAACCCACAAGTTTTACCTTTTCCCCCACTCCGATCCTCTCCCCCATCCCACTGGGTGGGGGGGGAAGTGAGTGAGCGAGCGGCTACATGGTGCTTAGTTGCTGGCTGGGGTTAAACCATGACACACAGCTATGCCTAAAGACTTTTTTTTAGAAGGAACTACAGTGAAAGACTGATTTTGTGGTAATGTTATTGGACTTCTGTCATGTTTCTCTGAAAATGCTGAACTGTATTTGACATAATCTGCAAAGAATTAAGAAAACCCTCCAAAACCACAGAGTGTGGGGCAGCTTGTCTAACTGCTTTATGGTTTATAAAGAGGACTTGAGTTCCTTGCAGTGGTGTTTGATCTTTAGGATTTGTACAACCATGTCAACATCCATTATTCACAAATTATATAAATGTGAATATACTTTTCTTAATATTCCACATTTTTAGGCTATCAGGAAGCCTTTCTGTCTGGGAATCTTTGCTAAACTGTTGATGATTGAGGTGTTTTCCTGAACTGGTGGATTTAGTTTTTTACTGAGTCTAGTTAACTTACAAAGTGGGTGGGGTTGGTGTCGTCGTCGTCCCCCCCCCCCCCCGCAAAGCAACTACAGCAAAACCAAGTCAGTTGCAAGTTATTTTGGTAGAGATAAAAGATCCTTTTACTTTCTGCTCCTGAATGCTTTGAGTTTACATACATTAATTCTTTTTTTTAGAAGAAGGAATTAGCTTTTGTAACAACATTTTGCCTAGGAAAGCTGTTTGATTGTTTAATGCACTACAGTGAAATTTTGAAGGTGCTAAACTTTATGGGCAGGAGCTTGGGCTAATGAAGTCCACCTGGAAAGGAGAGTTGCAGAACTCTTCCTAAGGAATTAAAGTCATAAGGCTTGACATCAGAAAATAAATCTGTACATACAGGAAGGAGACAAGGGTCTTGCTTACTGTGTAATTTCAGTTGCTTGCTTTGCAGGAACAGCTCTAGTCTTGCCAGAATATACTGTTAAATCTTGCTGGAAGGTTTGGGAGCCTTTGTAAGGTTGTAAACCTTTGTATCTAAAGAAAACAAGATGGAGGGTTGTAAATTCACATCTTAAAGACTTAATGAGGTATAAACAGAAAACTCTAAAGATTAAAAGATCATATTAAAAATCTACACCTTTCTGGTAGGCTAAAACCACTTTTATTTGTTTGTCGCTATCTGTTTCAGACCCAATTGTTCATCTTTGAAGATGAATAAAATGTTTATATTAAAAGCAAACAAACAAATCCATTCAGGATTTTTTAATGAGAAGAAGTACAAACATAAGAATATGTTTTCTTCCCTGTAAAGTGAGTGCATTCTCTATCCTTGCTCCTGTTCTTGCCTGAGTCTGTATTATCTTATGAAAAGTAGTTCTCTGGACTGCTTTTTATTTGTTGCCTTACTTTCTCTTGGGCTAAGAAATAAATGGGGTTAGGAAAGGGCTAGGAAAGTTGCAGACTAAACTGGGCTCTGTTGCTAGCAGACATGTTGAACATCCTTCAGGATGCACTGTGTAATGCAAAAAAGCCATCTTTAGAAAGACACCTTCATTTGAAGTGTTTTAGAATTGGCATCTGAAGTTATTCACAATCACAAAGGAAACTAGATAAGCACAGACTAATGAAACTTTGCCATAATCAATGTGAATCTGTTGGGCTTGCCAGTTATGCTGGCTCTTAACTTTATTGATGGTTGTTTTAAGGCAAGGTTGAACGGAGCAAAGCTGAAAGGTGTATAGTTGTAGAAGGATTCTGACAGAACTCCTGATTTAAAAAACAAAAAAGCACTTCTAAATTAAGTAGTTCATATCATTAATGACTTACTTGCATGTCGGTCATGCCTTATACTACAGTTTAGTGCCTTCATCCTCCAAAGACATTGCCTGTTGTCTCATTCATACATTTGAGTAAATAGTCTTACCAGTTTGTGAGTAAAGGGAGTCATTTCACAGTGGTAAGTCTTCACAGTGGTAAGTCTTCACAGCAGGTCTGCTGAGCACTCTGCACATAATGTTCTTTGCAGTACTTCCTGCAGGATGTTTTCTTGTTACTGATTAGTGCAGCTGGGCAAATGAGTATTTCACACTTGAAGGCATGCTTAGTATTAAATTGATCTGTTAAAAACCATTGTGTTATTGTACAAAAGAAAGACACCCAATTATAGTTCTGTAGAATCCAGGTTGAGTATTTCTGGTGCAGAGAGCATGCATTACTTTAAAGTATGATTGTAAATGCTGTATGCTGTAAAGTATACTTGTAATTCCATGTGGAATTGTGGCCTTCATCTTCTAAATCTCCTGAGTTTTGTGGAATTGCTCCAGAGTTGTGACACTGAGATATGTGTAGGTGCATTATGTGAAGTTTTGTTGAATTTGGGATTGAAAAATGGTAAATCATCTGCAGCCAGAAGAGGGAGCACTATGTTACAAAGTTGGAGAAATGTAGTTTACTGAATATATCGTGCACTCTTGCAGGATGGAAATCCTCCCCTGGATCCCAGTGAACATTTCATGGCAGAAGAAGAAAAACTCACAGACCAAGAAAGATCCAAAAGGTGAGTGTGTAGCAGCATACCTAGATTATTATTACTTTTTTTAAATTTATGAACGTGTATTTAGGGAGGGAAAAGGAGAAGAAAACTAAAGAGGCTGTTGTTTTTTTCCAGATTTGAAAAGGCCTATACACATACTCTGTATTATCTGGCACAAGTCTACCAACACCTGGAGATGATTGAGAAGGCTGCTCAGTATTGCCATACTACTCTTAAGCGACAGCTTGAGTATTGTGGCTACTACCCAGTAGAATGGGCACTCAATGCTGCTACTTTGTCGCAGTACTATCTCACTAAGGTAATATACCTAATGTTTTTCTGCTGTAATTATATCATAAATGTAACTATCGAGGAAGACAATTGTTTAAACAGCTGTTTGAGACAGGGCTCCATGTTGAATTAAAAATGTGCTCCTATAAAACCATGAGCTGTCTTCCGACATGAAACATCTGATAGTTTTTTCTGAAGAGGAGATAGTGGCTTTTCTGTAGTGTTGTGATAGCAATGGGAAAAATGAGCAGGGCTGTAGACATAAGAAAAGCTGTATAGTTAATGAATTATCAGCAGTGATGTGACAGGATGTTTGTAAGTAAAATTTTAAGGTTATAATCACTTAATTTTAAATTGTTTCTTATAATTATATTGTTCTCTTACAATAAAGAGTTTAAAAACAAAAACATGTGAGGGCCAAGATATCGCACGTTGTATGTTTCCTATAGATTATTGTCCTTTGTACCTTAGCATGTGCTTAAGACTTGTTTGAGCCTATGTGAACATTAAAGTGAATATGTAAGATGGTAGCTGTTTGCTTCCATGCATCTGTGTTGACTCTAAATAATCTACTGTGTGAGGAAATGCTTCAGCTTTATTTAGGAATTTCTATATTCCAGACTATTCAGATGTTCTTTTCTGATGCTTGAAAGACTTCTGCCATACCTAAGCCAGTTAATGCTAATTTCAATAGTAACTTGTAATTTCCCTGTCTTTTTGACGCATTGATGATAGCGCTAATCATTAAACGAGGCACTGCCAAAGATGAATAAAGGAATCTAAATCTGACTCATAATGTTGACTTCTATGTCCAGCTCATTCCGACTAACACCCCGTGATACAATCTTTACCACAAGACATCACTTCCTTTACCGCAAGGAAATGATAGTAGCATAGATCAGAACAGTGAAAATGTTCACAATGTATGTATCTAATATTAAAAGCAAAGCTTGCTATTGTGGCTGTGGTAGAGAGAAAATGGTTGGTTAGAAAATACTGTATTCAATAGCAGATGTGGAAAAATTGTCTTTTCTTCCAGTGTCCAGGGGATTATGCTCCAGAGCCTTTCAGTTCTATCATTTCCCTTGTGTTCATGTATCTTTACTCTCTGAGGCGAGGGGTTTAGCCAAACTGAGAGCAGGGCTGCTTGTACCAGTGATAAATGCTGCCATTTCTGTTTCTCTCAGCAATGCTTTATGGAGTCCCGACACTGTTTAGCAGCAGCCAGTGTCATCTTTAGCCAAGCTGGACAGGTGACATCTGCTGAAGACAGTAAGTTCATACGAAAGTTTTGAGTAAAATATTGTGACTTAAGCATCATTGATAAGTAATGTTAAAAGTGAAGTCTAGCAATATGTACGAAACTTATTGCAGTGTTAACTTTCCAGAATCTTATTAAGTAACAATAAAGTGGAATGTTTTTGAAGAGCTGCTGCTACTGCAGCTTAAGATTGGCTATGAGGAGACCCTGTGAGAAAAACTCAAGTGCCTGTTGCTGGTGTTTCAGAAAGCATACCAGAATAATAGTGAAATTTAAAACAATATCAGTTTCAGTAGTGGCAGTGTTTTTGTTCATCCATTTGTCCTTGTACACGTGCTCAAAATGCAGCTTACCTTTGCTTCGTAGTGATCAGAGGGCAGTGATTCAATGAACCAAACCAGGTGCTTCCTGGGAATAGTTTTAAAGGAGGGAGGGAAACTGCAGCTGTTAAAAACCCCAAATCCAGAAGGTACTTGTATTGTCTTTTGTTGCTGGATGCTGCAGCCTCATTAATGGCTATTTTTGGAGTTGTAGCTCCCCTGTTTGTTATTTTGGGTATTGATGCAAAGGAACAACTTTGTGTTTCAGTGTGAAGATCAATAAAAGAAACTTCAGAGAACTGACCACAGTTTTAGCGACCTGTGGTTACATGGTAGTGTCAGTACTCAACGTTAAGTCCTCTGTTTTAGGCTTAGTCTTTGCTTTTCTACAGCACAGCCTTTTACATTTTGTGTCTTAGGCAACTGGAAGCTTCAAATCAATAGAGCTTTTAACTCGTGGAGAGTGAGCAAGTACTCAGGGTAGGCCCTCTGTGAGTTCCTAACTCTGACTTTGAACAGGGAATAAATTGGTTAACTTTTAATGGTTTGAGCTGTTTATAACACAGGCTTTTTAGTCTGCTGATGTTATGTGTGGTTAAAATGTAACCTAAATAGACACAACTGAGTTTTATTCAGTTGAAGTTCAGTGACAGTACTTTAATTTAATTGCTTTTAATATATCTCTTAGCTCAAAAAAACAGGACTCTATGCAGTTGCCTTTCTTACTATTTAAGTACTTTGAGGATGATGTCCAAAAGCTTTTTAGTTTCAGGGAAACAGGGCTGTCAAGAGTCAGGTTATGCTAATCTGTTAGGCTGTTTGGAAACAGTGTATTATGAAAGATTCAGTACGTCTGAGTGGGTGTTTATGGGCTTCCATAGGTACCTGACAGAACAGTTGTCAGAGTTCATTAATATGGTACTTAAACCAAAAAACGAGGTTATGTTTTCGGTAGATGTGTAGAAACATGCAGTCAGTTATGGTCTCAAATTCAGGTGGAAGACTGGAAGTGGTAGATAAGACTCCTGTTTTTTTAATTCTACTTTATAGATTTCTTGTGTGATTTTTGGTCAAGTCAGCTAACTCCTATCTTGACTTCTCTTACACCAAATAGGAGTAGTGATACTTGTGTTTGTTTCAATGGAGTAAACATTTATCCTGTTTTCCCTTCCTTTTCATGGTACAGCGAGCTGGGCTGTGGACTTGTTGAAGATCACGATGCAGAAAGTTCTAACTTACAGAAAGACTAATACAGTCAGCATTGGCTACTCTCAGGCACGCTCACTTTATCACACTAATTGGAATGTAAACAAACACAGATATTTAGTAGAGGTGCCTTTTCTTAGATTAGCAACAATTCTTATTTCCTTAATAAGAACAACTTGATTGGCTCTAAGGAAATATAACGAACTCAGTGAATCTGAGTCTGAAGTTGGCTTTTTATTTGGTGAGCGGGAATCGTAGTGTCTCCTCATTGTTTAGCTAACTCGCCGCCTTCTGCCTAGAGAGTGGGAAATGAGTTCTCCTTGAAATCCATTTGGTTTCTGAAAACGTTATCTTGAGACATCAGCAGTGCTGCTACTTACGACGGTGGGAAGACTGTGGGGAGAAAAATACAGAAGTTGTAAAGCCAATAAATCTTGTGTTAGTACCAGGCAGATTAACCAATGGCAGTTTGCCCTACTTTTGTTCCCTTTTTTGGTAGCAAGTGTGGGGTCCACTGCAATACAAATGCTCTGATCGTCCTCCGAAACAACTACTGGGCAGGCAGCTGAGTCTCAGAAAATGAATTGTCCAGATTTATCTCCCTTGTTACAGAGAGACACAAAAGCCTTTTCCAGTAAAACACTTTCAAGATCAAAGGTCTTTTTAGACATACGTTATGTTCTATTTTTGTGAAGCATTTGTGCGTGATGAATCCATGTTACTCTATATGGGTTTCTACCAGAATGTCAGTTTACAGAATTATTACATAAACTAACACAGAGAACATGTTTCTGTCTAACAATGAGGAAAAATTAATTAAATACGAGTAATGTATTCTTCGCATGTAGCATTTGTAACATTCTTGCTGGAGTGCTCGAGTTCTCTTAAAGTTTTCATGTGTTTATGTCCACTCGATAGATGAAACGGAGCAAGACCAACAGGACCTTCGACAAAGAAAAGCTGAAATTGCAAGATGCTGGATTAAGTATTGCCTCAATCTCCTGCAAAGCGCTCGGAAATTACTTGAGGTGACTGAAAATCTGTTCTGTAGCTGTTATTGCTTAAAAACAAACAGGAATCAATTCATTGTTGGTAGCAAGTGATAAACAATTGCCCAATGAATGATACAAGAGATGCTTGCAATGTAGCAGGTGATTCATGGTATGCTTTGACTTTAATGCAGCACTTGGAAATAAGCACAGATAGGAGATCAGCTCTGGGGTGTGATCAGTTCACCGCTTGTACAGCAACTTCACCAGTTTCCCTCCTCTCTGGTGCATTTTCTTGCAGCTTGATTTGGCAGATTACTTCTTGCTTAACTGCTAGGAAGAACATCATCTTAATATGCAACGGTTTTGTGTGCTGGTGTTCTCATTCATTAAAGCACTTGATTCATGCAAGCGTTCATTTCATTCATTTACGCATTCATTCGAATGTCCAAAACTCAGCGTTTGCTGAAACGCTTTGCAGAAGCAGGGCCTTTGGGCTTTATATTTATTGTTTTGCGTATATTGTCACACAGGGTAGGGAGACTAAATTATCTTAGTCTTATGTTTTTACAGAATCGAGACTGTAATTTACATGATTTTTTTTGTGAATGTAAGATCTAGTATGCCAACGTGTCTTCTCTTCTGTGTTGTTGCCAACTAGTTTGTACTTCACAGGTAACTCGTAAATAAAATGATTCGGTGTAAGTCTCTTCTTCGTAAGCCATATGCATTTTTAATTAGTGTGCTTTGTCATTTCAGGATAACATAGGAGAGCTGGATCCAGACAGGCAATTGGAACTTAAAGCCCAAAGGAAGAAAGAAGAGGATGAAAAAGAGAAGGGCAGGAAAAAAGCTGTTCTTTTTGGCACGAGTGATATATGTGACTCTGTCTTAGCCATGGAAGAGAAAGTGAGCAGCGTATATCCTTTAGATTTTCAAGAAGCCAGAGAAATCTTCCTAGTTGGTCAGAACTATGTTCAGGAAGCGAAAGAGTTCTTTCAGGTTGATGGTTATGTTACTGACCATATTGAAATTGTTCAGGATCACAGTGCTTTGTTTAAGGTACTTGCTTTCTTTGAAGAAGACTATGAGAGGCGCTGCAAAATGCACAAGCGTAGAATAGACATGCTGGAGCCATTATATGCAGACTTGAATCCACAGTACTATCTGTTGATTAGTAGGCAGCTTCAGTTTGAACTAGCTGACACCTATTATGAGATGATGGATTTAAAGGTAGCTATTGGTAACAGGTTAGAGGAGCTAGACTCCCACACAATTAAAAAAATTAATTCTCTGGCTCAGTTAGCAATCAAATATTATGAACTCTTCTTAGATTCTTTGAGGAACCCAGATAAGGTGTTTCCTGAAGAGCTCGAGGAAGATGTTCTTCGCCCTGCAATGGTGGCTAAATTTCATATTGCACGACTATATGGTAAGCTTATTACTTCGGATAGCAAAAAGCAACTGGAAAATATGCAGACATCATTGGAATATTACACATTTCTGGTAGACTATTGTGAGAAGTACCCAGCTGCTGTCCGTGCCGTTGAAACTGAACTAGAACTCAGTAAGGAGATGGTGGGTCTTCTTCCAACAAGAATGGAGAGGCTAAGAGCAAAACTGTGTCCGTTTATATAAATACTTGCCTTGAAGGAAATGTGCACTATTAAAATGATACGTGTCAAAACCAGTGCTGTCGGACAGCCTCCGTATTGCCTGATAGGACTAAGGTGTCTACAGTTTGGCAGTCCACCTAGAGCCTGCAGTAGCGTTACTTTGTGAAAAACTCGGAGCTCTCCCAGTCAGTAGCCCACCCACACTTAATAGCATAAACTTTAAATGTAAAGTGAATGTCCAGCTAATGCTTTGTATTGTTTGTCCTGTATGTAAATATAAACCTCTTCTCCCTTACGTTTTTTTCCTCCAGCATATGGTTCAGTTTCTAAATGTAGTGCTGTATGAAAATTGTTTCTTTCAAGAGAATCTGTTTCCTTAGGAAACTTTTTCTAAGAAACCTGAGGTGCGTTCTTCCAACTAGAATACATTTTCTCTCTTCTAAAGTTTGTCCCCAGAAAACTTTATCCCTATGAAGGCAACTTTGTTATTTTCAATATTTATTTTCTATGTTGCTCAGTGTTTTCTTTTTTCCCCTGTTAATCAAAATCCAGTTGATAGAGGCTCAATAAATGGACTAGCTTGGCTAAATGTTTTTCAGAGTCCTTAGAATTCTGTTGCCTCGTGTCTTACTAGGATACGATAGACATTACAACTTTGGCCAAAATAAATAGTTGTGAAAGTGTTTCCATGTGAGGATCTTCAGTAAAAACACGTGAGCAATTGAAGTGCCAGAACCAAGAGCAAGACAAAAGCAAACTTTCTTGCTTGTGGTGGGAGGAGATACCCTGCTCTTAATACACGGCAGAGAATTCACGCGTTAGAGGTGCTGTGCCCTAGTGCTCCAAACAGTTGCTGAATACAGCTTAAAGGCATGGGATGCCATGGGTGGCTTCTTACCTTGTGCTGGTCAGGGACCCCAGGTGCTCTCTTAGCAGGAGCTGCAAGCAGGGACCTCTCTGAAGTTGCTGCAGATCCCAGTGCTGCTGAGGCGTTATTCAAAAATCTGCCTGTGTGCCATCGATTGCTGACTTCTCTGTTAGAGCTGTCCTGATTGTCATGAAGGACCTGCTGATTTGGCAATGTTCCTGGTCTTACACAACCAGTTACCTTTGCCTTGTTTTAATTTAGCTACCTATTGACTCTTTACAGAAGTCCAGGCTGTATTTCTGACCCAAAACGTACACAGAAGTTCTCTATATTTCTGGTGTCCATTAGAAGGATTATGAACCAGTATCTGTTCTAGAGAAAACGTAGGCTGAGCATGTTGTCCAACCGTATATTAAGAGATGCCAGGGGATGTGGGGGAAGTGAAGAGAGGAGGTGAAGGGGTGTGCAGTAGCGTGCCGCTCTGTGCACCAGCAGTCTTATCACTGTCAAGTTCAGGGGAAGATGTTTACAGCAATAGAGGGCATTGAAGGCAAATAGTCAAAACAACTGGATTGTTCCGGAAAATGCAAGAAAGCGAGGGCAGGAAAAAATGACGTTGGCTTGGAGGGTGTGAGGGGGAAGCGTGTGCAAGCAAGAAAGTGTGTACATCTTCAACGTGTGGTAAAAATCTCTAGCTTGCAGAATTCTCTGCAGAAGACTTCTAACCACAAACAAATAGGCCGACAAATGGGTCCTGGAAACGAGAGGCAGCAAAACTCAAAACTAGACCAGCTACCTGCATGCGTATAGAAAAAGGGAGAGAATGTGCGCATGTGCACGTGTGTGGTGTTTCTGTTTTACTAAATAATTGTCTAGTCAGCCTTTAGGAGTTTCTTTTCTACTGTCAGATCTTTAATTCAGTTTTTCCCATGGCCTGAAGGTAGGATGGCCCATAGTTTCTCAGTGAAACAGTTCTCGGCAGGCTGTATTGTGTATTATTTTTGTCAATGATTTCAATTAAAGCTAGTGTGCACTTTTACCACAAACTTGTAATTTGAAAGCTTAATTTTTTTCTATTAACTTTTAGCTTCAAGTAGAAGGCAGTGGTACATGTTTGGGGTTTGCCGGAGTTGTTTTCTTCTATACTTCAGTATTCCACACCTGAGGGCCTTTGAGCAAATTTTTTACAGCAAGGATTGGCTCATCAAACTTAGCTTACTTGTAACTTGGGGAAGGCTAGATTATGAGCTGTCCCAGCACATGTGTTGTGGTTTAACCCCAGCCAGCAACTAAGCACCACGCAGCTGCTTGCTCACTCACTTCCCCCTCACCCAGTGGGATGGGGGAGAGAATGGGAGGGGGGAAAAGCTAAAACTTGTGGGTTGAGATAAGATCAGTTTAAGAGAACAGAAAAGAAGAAAACAATAATGATGATAACAGTAATAAAATGGCAACAATAATAATAAAAGGATTGGAATACACAAAACAAGTGATGCACAATGCAATTGCTCACCACTCGCCGACTGATGCCCAGTTAGTTCCCAAGCAGTGACTCCCCCCCAGGCTAACTCCCCCCAGTTTATACACTGGGCATGATGTCCCACGGTATGGAATACCCCCCTGGCCAGTTTGGGTCAGCTGTCCTGGCTGTGTCCCCTCCCAACTTTCTTGTGCCCCTCTGGCCTTCTTGCTGGCTGGGCCTGAGAAGCTGAAGAGTCCTTGAATTCGTCTAAACACAACTTGGCAACAACTGAAACCATCAGGGTGTTATCAACATTCTTCTCATTCTAAACCCAAAACACAGCGCTGTACCAGCTACTGGGAAGACAATTAACTCTATCCCAGCCAAAACCAGGACAATACAAAATAATTTTTTTTCTTTTTCCTGTCGTATCCTTCAAATACCTGCAGGGTAGGCAAAGCCAGGTGAAGTGTGAGGTGCTGTGTCCCTTTTAACCAGCAGCTATGTGCAGAGGAACACCCGGACTTCACTGAAATCCTAGTGAGAGCTCAGCAGACAGGTAGGAGCGGGTCCGTAGTTAAGAAGACCTGGAAGTAAGAGGGACTGGAGCTTTTTCAACAGAGCTGTGTGGTTGGCGCTGTGGTTTGGAGACCTCTCTCCTCTGAAGATCTCTCAGAATGCTTCAGCTCTTCTTAAAAACGGTACAATACAGTACAAATACATTTCATGTAAATGCACGCGGAGTTACAGAAACCAATGATGCCAATTCTTCATCTCCTATAGTAAATGTTGAACGCTACCACCAGCTAAGTGCATTTTATTACTGGAGACTATATTGTGCCAGATGCTCAGCACAACACACTACGTTGTGGTTCTTTTCAGGCATGTCTTTAAGGAAACCTTTTGAATAATTCCTGTTTGTTCAATGATTTAAGAGAATGAACTTAAGTGAGATTGTGTATTTAGTTAAAAAAAAGGAGGCGGGGAGCTTGTTGGATTAGGCAGCAAAGCTCCCTTCAGGAATGTTGAGTTTTAACTGTAAAGTATGTGTGAGGTCAGGCATTTATTTCAGAGATTAATTAAAGATTAAGTTCCTATGAACTCCATTTAACCTGCATTTCTATTCCTTTTTGTATGGGGAAAAAAAAAATCTTACAACTGAAACTTCCTTTCTGTTATTCTACTAGTTTTTGTTCCTTATCCAGCATAAAGCAGCAAGGTTTACAAGAAGCCCAAATTTGTGCAGAATTTGTATTGAGTGCGAGATCGGAACTCGGAGGCTATAACCTCAGCGTACTTCTTCAAACAGTGCATAATACTAATGAGAAGTAATATGGTTTGATTAAAAACACAGTTTTGTTTTGATTGAAATGCTCTTAATTCTAATGCTGGCTAGAGCTATGGTATGTGTTACAGAACGGGTCGATCGGGACGATTGTGCTGTGCTTAAATGTTTCAGGAGAGAAAGAAACCAGTGCCTTGTGTCTTCCTACAAGCCCATCAAAGGAGGCTCTTCCTTTTTTTCCCTTGAGGGGACTGGCCTCGAGGAGAGTGGCAGGAGGTGACAGCCGTGTCCTTTGCAGTCCTCCCCTCTGAAGCCAGCTGAAATACAAGGGGAAGCAGGCAGAAGCGAGCCCTCACTTCCCCTTCGCAGCAGGAAAGTGGGTCTCCCGTGTTGCAAGGGGAGCAGCCAGTGGCAGTTGCTTCCTCGGTGTGGCAAAAGCAAAAGGTCCCCGGGCTGGTTCGCTCTGTTCGCCCGCCCGAAAGCTCCTCTGCTGGGGATTTTGTTCCTGCCCTGGCATAGGCTTGCGTGGTCCTGGTCAGGCAGATTGTTCCCTTCTGTATCTGCAAAATGGAGTTTTGTCGAAGTATCAGTGCGGTGCTCGTGCTCGGTGTGATTGCTGCTGCACTTCAACGTCCGGAAATATTGCAGGAGCCTGATTAAGCTCGACATCAGACAATGAGAAACAAGACTGATCTTGTTAACGCCTGGCTTTAGACATCTCAGTTTTGTTTGGTGTTTTCCTTTCGCTCAGTGCTGAGAGAGCAAAGATGAGCTTTGCTTGTGTGTTTCTTTTAAAAGACAGAGATAGTTGGTGTTACCTAGGTGTTTTCCGTGGAACTTTTCATTATAAGATGCCCAGAAATAGTCCTGTGAAGAAAGACTTAGCTAGACTGGCAGCTCACGAAGCCAACCCTTCCGTGGTCGTCTCTTCTGTAGTTACAGAACTAAAGACTGTTATGTTAAAATCAAGTGCGTAAAGTTGTGGTGAGAAGCATTTGTCAACTTTCTTTCCTCTTCAGTTGCAACATCTTTGCTACTTTAGAGCTCACCACAAATGACTAATGCGAATTTTAAATTTGATTTGAAAGCTGCTTTTATGTACTTCCCAGGAACTCTGTCCAGAGTGCCTGCTAGTACTTTTTAATTTTGCAGTTTGGTTGGTGGTTTCTAGCTCTTCCTTGTCACGGGTAGGTGTACAAACAGTCAGCTGTTTCCTGACGAGGACTCTTTGCCTGGCTGCCTTTTTTCCAAAACCATTGTACGACTGTGTCTTTGCAGCTGAAGATCTGGACAATGTGCCGGAGAGACTGTTGGACTTTGGGGATACTAAACACTGTGCGTTTTGCAAACATGTTCCCTTCAGAAGAGAAAATTTCTGTGGTATCGAGTGTTTGTTTAGAGAGAAGTGACTGATAACGTGGTGCCTTAACACCAAAGACTTTAATAATTCGGGTGTTTTTAGCAATGTTTTAAATGTTTAGTGCTTGAGTTTTTGGTGTCTGGTACACACAAAATACTTAAAGTCTTTTTACATGCTCTTTGTTTCTGTAAAAGAGACTTACTAGTTGGTATCAGACAAGGATGCAAGGATTTCACTGTTCAAGGTTTTTAATGCAATTTTCTGCTCAAAGCGGAATTGGATGAGTGATTGAGTGAAAGATTGCAATGGGCATGTGATGGAGTGAGCTGGTGTTAGTCACTGAATGCCGTAAGAGGAGTACAAGCACTTGCATCAGAGAGCTACTCTGAGATCCACAGGTGAAATTCGGGGCGGGGGGGAGGAATTAACATGATTTCCTGTACGCTGTCTTGGAGGGGAGCAAGAGCAAGCAGTTCCCAGGCAGGGTCTCACACTGCTCTGCTGGCCATGACATTCCTCCTGCTCTCCTGGAGCCCATCTCTGGATAGCCAGTGGCTTCAGCAAACACCAGCTAAGTTTCACAGCAGCCCACGAGAGGATGCGATCAGGTGGGCCCAGAGCCTCCTTCCACCAGAAAGCCAGGACTTTTTAAATAACAGAGGTAGTTGACGCTCTAGAAGCGGTATCTAGTACAGACAAGGAGACAGAAATGGTGATGCTGGATCCGATTGCCAGCACGTGGTCTGCAGGCTGCAGGCAAGGAGGGGACAATAAAGAACAACACAGTCTCCTGCCAGCAAAGTTTATTCTGAACACCAAATATTTTACCGATGGTTTGTGAGTGGACACCTCGGGCTGATGAGTGTTGCACGCTGCTATCCATCCTGCCTGTCCACATCTGGAACTTTTGGCAAATAACTCTCAAATCCTTTTTAACTTCTCCATGGGCTTTGTCTTAATGTTTTCTTATGGCACCGAGCTGCTGGTGTTACATAGAGCATTACATGAAGAGACATACTTTGCTCTCTGCACCGTAAAGGCACAAGGTATTGCAAGTGCAACGGTCTTGTGAGTCTTGCCTCCCTGGTCGGCCTGGCCTGGCCTTGCCTCCACGCTGCACTCTTTGCTGGAAAGGTTAGATGAGATGAATCTTGCCCCCAGGCTTCGGCTTTCCCTGCTGGCTGACCCCTGTCCGAGTCCTCTTCTGCACTAAAAGAGATGAAAAAATAGAGCTATTATGGAGCCTCCTGTCTCTTGCAAGCAGGAAAAGGCAAAAAAAAAGCTTTTTTCCCCTAACTAACGCGAATTGTATTTTCTAAAGGGATGCTCTCACCTTGAAATCCCTTGCTCTGCCAAGGGCAGAGCAGCTTTCTCAGCACCGCAGGCTGTTTCTGAACCTGAGGGACAGCAGTTTGGAGCATGCTGCTTCGTGCCGCAGCAGCGTCCACCCCGAGAGCACGGAGCAGGGGCTCGGTGGGCTGGGATGTTGCCGGTCCTGCCAGGGGGAGGCTCCCGTGGCAGACCTGCTTTTCATGCCTTTCCTAATTTTTCTCTTCTGCATGTCACGTTTCAAAACAAAAGGATATTTCTACTAAAACACGCTTAAAACTAGTTTAAAAATGCCCAGCTCCTTCGTCGATAGGAAATACAAAAAACCTGTTCTCATTTACTCTAAATGTAATTTCACCTCTTTCCCCAACAACTCAGCGAAGATCACAGAACTACAACTGTGGGTAAAGGGTTGGTTAACTGGGGCCTGAACAGCAGCTCTGCTCTACTTTATACACGGGATAGGAGAAGTGGATCTGGTTCATGGGGAGACGTCCACAGGAGCATCTGTGCTTCCCATTCCTTTTCATCTTCCCAAATTTACTGATGCCCTTTCCCCCCGCACACGGTGTGAAGTTTTTATGTGGCACCAGCAGTGCTTGTGCTTAGAAATCGGTTCGCACTCGCGCAGGGAGTGGAGGCAAGCTGAGCTGCTTGGGGCGGATCTATGGGCCCAGGGTTGATAAAAAGCATCTAAAAGCTGCTGAGCAGTTCATTTGTGCAACTTTGTCCTGTGCTGGAGAAACTGTCTTAGGGAAAAATAGCTGTGTCTAACACCCAGGTAACTGAGCCCGAACCAGCTACGTATGTGGCAATGCCAACTGGTTTGCAATGAAAAGACACTCCCAGAGAAGCAGCGGAGGAACAGGGCACCAGGCTTTGCTTTTAAAACATCTTTGTTCCACCATCCTTCTCTCCCTAATTAATTCCTTGTGGTTTTAGGGATGTTTTCCCAACAAGCGAGGGCTGGGTGCTTTCCGCTGTGGGGCTGGTGCTGCTCTGAGATGAGGTTTTAAAGAAGGAAGGACCGCTACTGAAATTCTCTCCCTAATCAGAAACCAGAGCTCAGCTGCTGTGTCGTGTCTTAATAAGTTGTTGCTTTTAAACTATAGTCCTGAATTTGTCAGCTAAAACCTCCTGCTGTGCCGGGCTTCTGCACGTGGAAGCAGAAAGCATCGCACCTCCCAGCATGAAGGAAAGCTGCTTTTTTCCTCCTGAAGGAAAGGCCTGTTGCTCAGTTAACGTTTTTGGCAGAGAGGAGATCGCTGATGGGGAAAAGCCGTTGGCAGCTTCCCATCAGTCGGCAGCTGCGTTCGATCTTGATGCAGCTGTGGCTTTCCAGCAAAGATCTCTCCCTGTGTCCTTGTTGACCTTCATCATGGGAAAAAACAAGGAGTTGCTCTTCTGTGCAATCTAGATGGCAGCTAATGTCTGATTTCTACATGAGGGATGTGAGCATTAATGATTTTTTGCAAGATCTGAATCTTATCTTCATGGGCCAGGTCCTGATACTGCCCTTAGAGGCAAGAGGTGGCAGCACAAGAGGCCGAGGGATGCCACGTGCTGCCCGGCTGTGCATACCGTGATGTGCTGGGTACACGGGCGAACACAGGGGCCAGGCGCTGAGCTCAGACACCACCCAGGTTAAGACTTCATCTTTGCTCAGGGCTGGATTTAGAAATCCCCCCCAGGTCAAGCCAAACCTCCCTCCCTGGGTTGCCAGCTCTTTGCTGTTTTGGGGCAGGTTATATTTTTGCCTTCAGTCCCCAAAGGTTGGTTTGTTGAACATGAGCTTGTGGCAGAAAGCACCCTTAAATCTAGCTGGGCGGGCTGCCTGTCTGGAGGGGGGTCAGGGTGACTTTGGGGCGTTTAACAGGGCGGCTCGTGGGTTCTCTCTGAGATGGATCAATGTGCTCAGGGCCCGTTGGTTGTCCAGGTCTGACGGATCTCGTCCCACCTCAGCAGCGAGCATCAGGGAAGAAACCTGTTCTGCCTTCCCAAGAGACAAGATGGGCAGAAAAAAATGCTCCTCGTGTTCAACCCAGCTGCCATTCAGACACTCTCCCCTTTGCTCAGTCTGACCTCTGTTTTGTTTCTGTCGCCATTATTCTTTCTTCACTCCCTTTCCCAGCTCTGCTCGTAACAGAGGTAGCCTTTTCTGTACTGGCTGCTCCCCAGAGCAGTGACCTGTACAAAAGACGTATCTCCACTTTCATGGCAGAGCAAATAAAGAGCTGAGCATCGCAGGCAGGGCCCAGCGCTTCGGGACCCCCGGCTGCTCCAGCCGGCTGCCAGCTTTGCTGCTCTGCTGGGAAGGAGTGTTTGAGGGGTGCAGGGGTCAGCCTGGATCCCCACTGAAGCCAGGACCGAGTTCCTGATGGCCGGGGCAGGGGAAAACCTGACCCCTGGGAGCAAAGTGACCCTGCAGCAGTTAGGGTTTATCTGATTTCCGAGCAGTTATGAATGAGAAACTTCCTTATCGAGATCCCACGTCTGGGAGGATATTGCCTTGCCTGTGTGCCTCGCTGATAAGCGCCGGGACCGTGGGTGTCCCTGCACCCATGGGAGCCCATCCGCCCGACTGGCTGCTTGTCGGAAATACAGGCTGCAAAGTAAACCTGCGCTGCCTGGTAAGGAAAAGCAGCAGGGAGAGTGGCCCGATGCAGCTATGTCAGTCTGCTCCTCCGGACCCCTCCTCTGGACCGAGCTGCTCCGGCAGCGTTTACGTGGGCTAGAGCAGGGCACGGGTTGGCATCTGCCAAAGAATTGGCTGAAACACTCCCCTGTGATGCCCCTCTGGGTTACTGAAATGGGCCCACTGGGAATTTTTTTTTTTTGCTCTACATCCCCTGCCCTCGACAGCAGGATGGATGTCCTCAAACCAGGCACTCCTGCGGTGTGATCCCCATTTAGTGATGTTACTCCTGAAGCCAATTGGGAGATAAAACAGCCCTGAGAGTTATGGCGAAGGAGCAGTTCATCACTTTAGATTTTGAAGTGTTTATTGTAACTTAGGGGCTACTCCCAGATTTTTCAGGCACATAATGAAGAGTCCCAGGTGTCTGGTCGAGGGGCCGGGCGCATAGTGCTGAGGCAGCGCCCTCCTTCCGCCTGCCCCCCGCTCCCTAAATTAATGCCTTAGAAAACTGCAAAGCTCTTAACCTGCTTTGCACGTGATTTGAAAATAATGGCGCCGCTTCAGTGCGGTAGTTGTAAGAAATGCTCCAGGAGTGAGCTGTGTTCTCAAATACCTGCTCCGCATTTATTTTCTTTGTTTTATAGGCTTGTTCTGTTGGGGTATTTAATCTTCCAGTCTATCTACACAGGATCATGCAAGAGGAGTATTATGCTATGAATCTTCCTCTCAGTTTACGGGAGGTAGATTTGAGGTAGTTGACTAGGTACGGTGACTGTCTTCTCCTCTGTGAATTTAAAATATTTGACTTAAAAACCCCCTCTTTCTCTTATACTCTGATAGTCATGCAATGGCACGTTTCAAGGTTAGTGTTCCAATATAGCGTATCTCGTGTGCTGTTCTCTGTTTAAAAAAAGAAAAAGTGTGTTAACTTTCAGCAGTTTGTGCCCTCTGGCTCAAGAGGAGATTTTTTTTTTATTTGTGCTGATTATTGGCATTTTATGTCCTGAGTGGTTTACAGAGAGGCAAATAATTGCACAGCGTTCCTTGGGCATCCCATGGCACTCCACAAAGGGCATGCTTTACTCTTAAGGCTTGCACATCCCAGATTGCTTCAGCTCCAGGTCTCCAGTATCACTTCCACGTTCGTAGGAAGGTGGAAAGCTCTTCGCTTGCCAAGCGCGGCGGGGTGCGGGCACTGGCGGAGCACAGCAGGACAGGAGGAGATGAGCACACGCTGGTGCTCCCTGCAGGCTTCTGGCCCCCGTTGCGCAGGTGTACGTGAGACGGGAGAGTGGAAAATTTGCTTCGGTCTTCCCATGGTTACCAGTTGTAAAGCAATCTCATTTCCTGGGGCGCGCCGCTGACACAGAAGAAAATAACAAAACCGTGTGGCAAAACTGCCAGCGCTACAAGTTCCCCCATCAGCTGATGGGACGAGACAGATAGCTCAGCTCTGCGAGATCCCCCTCCAGATACCGGAGTTTTGCAGCTCTCACCAACCTCCAGCTCCTGCAGGATCCCCGGCCTCCCACGACCGTGCCTGCCGGTGGGCGTCACCCCGGCTGCATCCCATGGGACTTCCAGTGCTGGGGTGGAAAAAGCCCCGGGCTGGCGGGAAGGGCAGAAACAGCCAGCGGAGCGGTGCTTTCCCACATGGGGGGTTGTTTGCGCACGCTGGAGGGGTGTGGAAGGGGTCAGCGCGTGCCCGTGACCAGTGGAAAAAGAGAGGTGTTACTGCGGGAACCGTTTCCGCAGCCTTCAGCAGGTGGAGGCTGATCGCCTCCCCACACGCATTCACCCAGCTTCCTATTGATGCTGAGCACCACCTTAAAAAGAAAAAAGAGTTGATGCTAAAAATACAAAGTAGAAATGAGGCTGGTAGGAATAACCACCGCACGCGAGTCCTTCTGTGCCTGCTTGGTTTGACTCTCTTTTTTTTCCTGTGCCAGAAAAAACCCCATGTGCAGGGGTTCATAATAAATCGCATCGCTGCTGAACATGCAGCTTGGTCCCTCAGTCCGGCAGTAAATCCCAGCCCGGAGAGGGGAGCTGTTGGAGGGGTCTTCTCAGCCACTTGTGGGGTTTTGGTGGAGTGCCATGCTCTGGGGAAAGTCACCGCTCAGCTCAGATCCCCCCTGGGGCCTCTGTGGACTTCCCACCATATAAAAATAGATTTACCACAGACAACTTACACTGTCACCCACAGTATCGTCAAAGGTGCTGGCGGCATGTTAGGCCCACATGTCAGTGCCCCAGTTAATCCAGCAGCTAATGGTATGACTAAGAAAACCCCCCACCGCTTAGATAACCTTGTTGTTTGTAATTTATTCTGAAGTGAACTCAAGCCCTGTTTAATCACAACTAAAAGGCAAGCAAAAGGTATGAGCTAGCTGCAAGGCAGCATCTGTGTATCGATCTATATAAGGGCTTTCACGGCTTTCCAGACACGTTCCTTGCAGAGCCACATGCTGTCCAAACCCTTTGCCACGCTCCCTGGGGCACTCACACCACACGGTGATGATCTAGCCAAGCAAATCCTCTGTGTCCTTTCAGAAAGCAGCCAACACATTTCTACCAGAATACATTCTCTAAATTAAGACATTTTTTTGCTTCTACGGTGAATACGTAAGATCTTGCTTTCCAAAAAAAAACCAAACCCCAAACCCAGCATAAGATTCCGGAGATAATTTACTTTTGTGGAAAAAGATTATTTCCCAGTTGGTGAAACTTGTACCGAGTGCAAGCGGCTGGCTCCTAACCCTTCTGGTGGACTGACACGGGCTTGAGGAAGGGAAAAATCACTGCCAGTGCCAATGCAAAAATGCAGTTGACTGAAAGTCAGGGGACATGAAGCGCTGCTTTTTCTCTCCAGAGGAAACGGCAAACGCCCTGGAGCCCTCTGAGCATTGGGCAGGTGCTGGGTGGGATGCACGCCTGGACCACAACTCCTGGCAGCAGACGCCTTCAGTTGGGCTGGTTGGTCCCGGGTTTGCTTTTCTCCTCAGGTAAAACTGGAGCTGAAGGCAGTGGGTTTCGGTTGGTTTTTTTTTTTGGAGTGATGAAGGCCGGGAGGCCAGAGCGCTGGGCTTTTCTGTACATGTCTCACTCCCGTCAATCAGGAAGCAGTGACGCAGGTTATGGGTTGGGTTTGAGGTTTTGGAAACCTTTTCTAAAAGTCGATCTCCTAGCCCCGTTGTATTTCTGAAGTGTGAAGCTGTGGTGAAGGCTGGTGGCGAGCGGGGAGATGCCGGCCAAAATGCAGCTCCTTATCAGATGTAATGGGAGGATTTTCCTGGCTATTTGTTTAATCCTCTTTGTGGGATACACAGCACAAGGTAAAAACGGGGCGGTTGTTCTCTCGGTAATCCTCTTTCTGGGCTATGCAGTGTAGACCAAGTAGGCAGCCTCTGAATTTTTCAAACTGATCTTCTTCTACGGGTAATGAGATCTACTCAGAAAACCTGTTTTGCTAACATCTCATTTTCTGGCGGGGGAACGGTAAGAAAAGGTGCTTTTTGCAAGTGGAGCATATCTGTGTCCCTTTCCCAGCCCCTATGAGAAAATGACTTCGTGAAATATGTTGCTGTATGTATGTATATTTTCAATCCATATATTTCAATATATATGTTTTTTAACTGGCACTTTCATAATGGTCTGGTTACTACTGTTATTCAGTTCTGTAGTTACAGACAAAGTATGTAACAGTTCCCATGTCCTAACTACTACGGTCTGCTTTCTTGTGAGGGCAGGAAAGGAAACTAGTTGTAAGCATGAGGAAATTAAACGGTTTATTCGGTACAATATTGCAACACGCAGCACTAAAACAACTAAAAGGAAATGTTGATTCATGATGACATATACCCTGTGGATTTGTGTCTTGCAAGAGAGAAGTGCTTTTCAAGCATGTAGAGTGTAATTTGTCCCCAAACCAAGGCTGTGACAGCGAGAGGCTTTCATTATGTATCTACCACTCGGAGGCTGATCTTTGAGGGATTATGGCCTGCTTTTTGTACGTCGTTTATTTGCAAATTATTCAGCTGCAGATTTTTATTTTGTGGCCATTGTTATTATTAAAAACCTTAATAATATGCTATGAGAAGAAAATAAGTATGAAAAAGGAATACGCTGTAAAAGAAGCAGGAAATGATACCTGTGAGATCTTTTTTCTCTTACAGAAGGGTGTAGGAAGTAGCTGAAAGTCATCTAGTACATTACAGAAATATATAGGGCAATAGAGAAGTGTAATTACAGGAAAGTATTCCCAAGAAACTGAGAAAAAAGAGATAAAGTGCCAACAGAGGGAGAATGCGCCAGGAGGCTTCAGAACAAATTAATTACGTGAGACCAAGAGGAAGGATGAAATGCCGCTGTTTTTATCTTTACTATGCAGTCATTATTTTCTCCTTCTGGTATTTTTTGAAGACCCGCTTTTCAGCGACAGCCCCAGTCAGGCACCTGGGGGGCACCAGAACTGAAACGATGGGTTTATGTAACCCTGAGTCGTGTCTAGGAGATGCCTGAACCGTCTCTCCTCCGGCGATACGCTCCGAGAGCCTACGTAATCCCCAAATCTGCTCCCAAGGCAGGTAGCTCTTGGCACGCCTTGAGTTTCTGACCTCCCCACCAAAACTCATCCTGTTGAACTCATAGGGGCTGAGCTGAGGCACGCAAAGCCAAAGAAGAGTCGGCTCTGACCCTCACTGGAGCCAACTCTCCACTGGGGTGGCTTGTCCCCAAGAGATTTTGAGATACCTCCACCAGCTTCAGGGAGAGCTGCAGGTGGCCAAGCCCACAGGTCCCCTGTGGACGTGCCATGCCCTGAGCTGGGGGTGAGCCCTGCTGTGACGTCGGCACAAGGCAGTGGTTTCCCACGGGGTTTCCACTTCGAATTCCTGTGGACTTCCTGGTGCCATGTGTGAGATGCACTCGATGTCTCTTAGGCTTTTAGCAAAGATGTCACTTAGCCTATCAGTAGCCATTTAAAAAAACGTCTTCAGGGTTAAATTAGTTTTTGGCAGTTGAGAAATCAGGGCCACACAACTTACTTTCTTCCACTCCTTTAAGCTTTACTAGCTACTCACAAAGTTAATAGGTCCTGGTGAATAACTTCCTGATCCCAGTAAATAACGCCTGGCTGATTTGATCAGGTGCTCCGGCGCAGAAGGCAAGGTACAAGAGAGTGAGGTGCAGGCCCGATGCCTGGTCCGCTAACTGCATTGAAGAGAAGGGGCCCTGGTTCTACATGCCCACTGGTGGAGCCAACAGGATCCTTCCTCCCATGGCAGACCCATCCCTGTAAGTTCATTTGCTGCACATTTGTCATTAATGCTAACATCCAAAAATGTCTGGTATTCCCATCTCGACAGTCCTGTCACAGCGTGGCTCACCCACGGGAATGTGGTGCTTCAGTGTGTTCACTTAAGAGATAATAAACAAAATAATAAACTTGGAATAAACTAGCTGCTGCTCTGCGTTTCAGGATGAAGCAATACCAGGAGCTGGATGACATGTTCCCTCTCTCAGATGAGGAGTCTGGCTCTGGGTCTGATACCACGGTGGAAGCGGAGCCAGCGTCCGGGTCGGGGCTTGGTGACGGTGACAGCTTCTCCGAGGCAAAGCTGCCTGTCTTCCTAGCAGGCCCACGAGGCAGCGAGCTGAAGCAAAAGCTAACGGAGGAGGATCTGCTCCTGTAGGCCTGGAGACATCGGCTTCCTCGTGCTGGCGGCGGCCTCCCTTGCCTCCTGTGTCCCTTCCCCAGTGCCTGACCCAGCGTGACGGCCACGAAGCAGTTTTAAACCAACTCCAAATCAATAAAAACTTTGCCTTAAGATCTTTATCGCTTTCACTCACTAAAAAAAAAAAATAATCTTTCTTCAGTCTGAACTTGCTCTTTGCTTTTTGCGGGTGGGCCACCCATCCCAACCGGGGGAAAATGGGTCTCAGTGGCCCTGCCTGATCTGTGTGGATGTTATCGTGCTCCAGGGGTAGTAAATTAAAAACCTTTGCGTGGTGGGAGCCGCCCGACATTTTAAAAAACTCAGCTTAACACGTAAAATCCGCCCGAGCGGCTGCCTCGCACCTGGCTTGCTCGTGTTTCTCCAAAAAGCACAAAAATCTCGCAAAAACGTTTTGGTACCAGAGCCGTTATTTCCTGTCAGCAACATTCCCCACCTCGCTCCGCGCTGCCGCCTCCCGGCCGCTAGGCGGCGCCCTCCCGCCGTGCTGCGCATGCACCGCCCCTGCCTCGACCCCGCCCCCCCCCTCCCCCCCGGGCCGCCCCTCGGCAGGCGCGGAGTGGGCGACAGCGGCGGCGGGAAGGCGGGGGGGGGTGGGGGGTGCGGTCACGTGCGGCGGGGGGGCGTGGCGAGAAGGGCTGTAAGGTCACATGATAGGGGCGCGGGCCGGGGTGGCTGGTGCTGGTGGCGCGCGGGGCGGGAGTCGGCCGCGGAGGGGCACGCACCATGGTGAGTGCGCGAGGGGCGGCCGTTACCCGGGCCGTTACCCGCCAACTGCCGCGGCGGCCTGGGCCAGGCCGGGCGGTGGGTGGGGGGGGGGGGGGGGGGGGGGGGGGGGGGGGGGGGGGGGGGGGGGGG
>JAVKLA010000093.1:3229414-3242904 GCA_034782735.1 Sagittarius serpentarius
CCGAGCGGCGCGCGGGCCTGGCGGCGGCGGCCGCCCCGCGCAGGGTGGGGTCGCCCCGAGGAGGGAGGCGGTGGCGGCGGCGGCGGCGGCCTGCCCGCGGGAGCCGCTGGTGTGCAGGGCCGGCTCCGGGGACAGCTGGCAAAACAGCAGGGGCCGGGGTGGCGAAAAACAAAGGTTTGGGGTGTTCTGAATGTAATTTATGGATGAAGGGTTGGGGTGTCCCCCTGCTTTTCCTCGGTCCGCACGTGCCCTCGCCAATGCGGGGTTTAGTCATGAAACTCGACTTCCATTTTTTCCCACAGCGCTGCTATCGGGGAGGCTTTGGAGAAAGTGCCTGTGGTAGTCCTGGAAACATCAGTAAATCTTTCAGCGGTCCCATAAGGCAGTGCTTAAAATGACAGCAGTTGTAGTAATCCTTCAGGGCCACTTTGTGCTTAGCAGGCTTGGCCTAGGCAAAGTGCTTGGTGTGCTGTGATGTATAGATTTAAAAAAAAAAATATACATTTTAAAGAATCAGCTAGATCAATGCACTTTGAGTTTCTGAAGCGTGTGGATTCCTTAACATGTGTTTCTATCTCTCTTGGACATGAAAAAGCTTTTTAGGGCTCTGTGTGAAGCTGAGGCTGGGATTTCTGCACTGTTTATCAGCTGCTGGGAGCCCTACAAGTCCTTTAGTACAGCTATAACACATAAGGACTGAATGCAGATTGATTATGGTCCTGATGTAGCAAAATCTTCAGTGTCTGTCTGTTGCATGAAATCAAGAACATAGCCTAGCATTTGGACAGCTTCTGAAGACATTAGTTCTCTGTCTTCATTTTCTTAAGCTGTAACATAATAAGCCATATGATGGTGTCTTAAAATACTTCTCGTTTTGCATAGTTTCCCCACAGCAGTATCTTCGATAGCAACTGGAAGAGATATCAGCTGTTGATTTCTTTATTCCGTATGTTCTTGTCCTCTCTGGATGAGATCATGGCTAATCTCTAAGGGGTACAGTTGAAATATTCATATGTGGTGGCGTGAGAAGTGATGTGTTACCAGTGTTAGGTCTGGCTGACTTTTAAGTGATGGTACAGCTTCATAATTTGGAAGGTACTGTGAGGGCATCTTGTATAATGTTTACTTAAAGGTAATGTGCTTCCTTGTTTAGTTGGCGGGGAAAAAAGTATAAGGCTAATCTGGAAAATGAATACAGTTTCTAAGGAAGAAATGTGGGCATGCTCAAAAGTAACTTGTGTAACAGTTTAAAATAGTGTAAAGATCTGGAATTCTTGTTGAAACTTTCTTCTTTCTCGCTTGCCCTTCCCCAGGAGCCAAAAATCAAGAATGGTTCTAGTGTGCAGTCATTAACTGCTGAAACACGAATTTTTTTTTTTTTAATGCGAATATGTGCTTGGCAGAGGCTTGGAAGACAGTTCAGTCTTGCATTTGACTGCCTTGTTGGTCATCTGCTTCTGCTTTCCTCTGAGAATGTGAAGTAGATCTAACTAAGTTTCAGTTAGTTATATGCATCTGTGTGGCTTGAACTAGGGCCACTTGCTATCTGAACAAATACAAAGTCAGTTTAATCTTGTGTAAGTTGCTGTTTCATAGCTCAAGCTTGCACCGTGTCTTTGTTTGACTTGTAGGGGTAAGCAAAAAGTCAGTCAGTGTTCCTACTGCTAAGCAGTAGCATTCAGATCAAACTCTTCTCTAGACTTTTTGTTATTAATGCTACATTTCAAACTTCAGGTCCCCAGAACGTCTTGAAATGTGTTCTTACTTGATTTTTTTGTACTAAATTGATGAAGTGAGAATGTCTGTTTCATGTGTACCAGATTCATCTAATTGAAGTGAATGCTCTCATTGAGAATACAGTGTAATTTCTCAAAAAAACCCCCCAAAACCACACCGAATTAAAGAAGTGTTGTCTGCCTTAGTACATCAAAGCAGATTAGTACCTAATTCTTAGGAGAAAACGTTGGCTTTTGTACTAATCTTCTGGAATTTCCCATAGAGCCACTAACATGTTTTGCAGCTTCTTGTACGAAATGTTTGTGCAAGGTCAGAGGATGATCTCTCCTAGTTTCTTGTGTTGGGTGCTGGTCAAAAGTTCATGCCTAGGGAATGCTGTTGTAAGGTGAGGACAAACATTTGGTGCTTCTAATGGATTGGTGCCTGGAGCAGCATTACGAGTAAACTCGTAACATCCACTCTATCTGATGGCAGAGTTGCGTAGTTAAGGTAGATTGTATGAACAACCGCTGCCTCTTGTACCTGCTAGTGCTCTCTTCATTTGCTAAGAGAACTATGCGGGATAGGAAGAGGCAGCAAATAAAAGTCCCTATTCCCCTTCACCATCCGGGGGATGCTTTAGGCCTTGTATTTTATCCCCTGTTGTTTCTTTTCACTCTACTTTGCTCTGTTATTCCTCTTCCTTCTGATCATCCTTGTTACTGCTGTTTATGCCAGAAGTTATAGTGGATATAAAGGAATATGTAGGTCTTTTGGCATAATATCTCAAATCCTAAACTGGATGGAATAAATTTGTTAAGAAAATTTTTTTTTTAAGCGTGGTTTAAAAATTATTAATTTTTTAATGGTGAAATCAGTGATTGGAAACTTTGCAGTGACAGAAACCAAAGTTGTGTTTGCAACAGTAACGTTTTAAGTACTTGTTAGTATTTTAGTCTAGTAGTAATAATGGTAATTATGCTATGTACTTTTTTATAAACATTATATTTTGTAAGAGCTGTCGCTGCTTGTTAGTGACCTGATTTCAATTATTTGCTAGGTGAACAACTGTCTTTTGTCATGGCTGTTTCTTGGGTCTCTAATACATTAATGGCTTTGTAACTTCATGGAAGCACAAATGTTTTTCCCCAATGTGTAGTGTATACCTGTGAGTAAATGCCACACTTAAAATGCAGGGTCCACTGTGTATAACTTACCTAATTCTTGTTGTTCCAGAGTTTTCTTGGAGGCTTTTTTGGTCCTGTTTGTGAGATTGATGTTATTCTTAATGATGCTGAAACACGAAAAACAGCGGAAATCAAAACAGAAGATGGTAAAGTAGAAAAGCATTTTCTCTTCTATGACGGAGAATCTGTTTCAGGAAAGGTAACTTTTTTATTTAAGTGACTATTAATGCCTATGGGAGGGTACTGATACAAGCAAGAGCTGCAATTTCAGCTTGTGTTGTTATTCAAAGAGGAAACAGTGTTTTCTTATATATGGTCTTCTTAACCATCGTAATTCAGGCAACTGATAAAAGTGAATGTTTTGAATAGTAGCTGTTTATTTGTTTCCAGTTATCTTGTATTTATGAGTAAGCTTTTTGTGCAACCACGTGCAGTCCTATCGTTGCTTCTGACAAGAAAACTATTCCAAACTGGATCCCCATGCTTCCCCTTGAACTCAAAAATCCACAACCCAACACGAATAACAGTAATTTTTGGCTGGCGCAGCCAACCTGCTTTGCATACCCGGAAGCTAAGCCTTGGTGTTTCATGCCCTGAAGTGGTTTCTGGAATTGCATCAGAGGAGCAACATGTGAAGTTCAGCTGGATGCTGAGTCAACAAGAGTTTTTCTTGTTGGAAAAAAGAAAAAAAGAATTTGAGATTGCCAGAGGAATTTCTCTGCTTTCAGTATTGCACCTGGGAACTCCTTGCCATCGCTCTGGTTTTACTGGAGCCATTCCCACTCTCTGAATATTTCTGTTATGATTCATTTTTCCTCCAAAAAACCTGAGCCACTTACTGGGTTCTGAATTGACTTCTAAATACCTACTTGGGTCTTGACTCGCCTGTTATCACTGGGCATCTTTCTGCTCCTAAGATACATTTCCATGCTAAGATCTTGGTTCTCTAGAAAGATCCTTTCAGGGATGTGAAACTCTCACAAGATGGGCCTCAAACTCAGGAAACTGAGGGAACTATCTTTCGTATGTTCACTGGCCTGAGCGCTTCTCGCTTCTATCAGCAATGCCTGAGAGGTGCCTTATGAGTTTTGGCTAACACAAGCACAGTGGGATAAGGAGGTCTGGAAGACCAGTAGTTTGTTGGACAACTTCCCTCTACCTCTTTCCTCCTTTTCACCAGAAAGATAGATTATTCAAATGGTTTACTTCCTGCTTAGATACTGATGACATACTGGATTTTAAGGTATAGGGATTTCTTTGGTCATCACTGCCTTGTAAGAAAACACTATATATGCTTAATATTTACATGTTTCCATAGAAAGTAACCTTATGGAATCTTTTCCTGTGAGATGAGGTCTGTTTGTGAAAATCAGAATTCACAAATGAAGATCTTGATAGTAGACTTCTCTAACACCAGTACTTGGCTGTCTGCTGAGGAAGGGACTTAAGTTCACTTGACTTGAAAGGAATGCATCTCATGGCAGTTCTTTTTTGGACTTCCAGATATGACTGCCAGAAGATGCTTTGAAGCTCTCTGCCTTCAAAGATGGTTAGAGGGTCATGACTGGTTTATGTGAACTCTGCTTAAGCTCTGGCTTGGATTATTAATTTTGGTACTAAGAAGTTTCAGTCTTAGCTATTAAATTCAGTCTCATTGGATGATTAGACTTTTCTTAAATGGTGGTGCTTTGGTAACGCTTAATTTCATAATCAGCTGTTTGATTTTGTTGTGTGCAAGCTCAGGTAGCCCTTGAAGAGGTCTCGGTTTTCATAGGCATGTAGTAATACATTTTCCTTTTTACTGAGATAATGTATGAGAGTGAAAGAATTGAAAAAATTTAACTGGTGGGGGTTTTTTTTTTGCCTTGGTAGGTGAACGTCTCCATTAAGCCGCATGGGAAGAGACTAGAGCACCAAGGAATTAGAATCGAATTTGTAGGACAAATTGGTGAGTTTAAGCTATAAAGGGGATGTTAGGTGCATGTAGTTTATGGAACTTGGCACTTGCGACTGTCAGCAGTTTGGCTTAAACATTGCAACCTGATCGGGTTAGTGGATGACAAGTGCCAAAGGAAGATTATATCCTTCTTGTTTTAATGCAAGTGATGTACTAATTTGTGCTAGTCAGAAAGTCATTGGGCGGGAAGATGTGTACATGTGAGGGAGAACTGGGATGGTGAGTATTCCGTTTGTCTCAGACTGGTTAAAAGTTTGATTAAGAACCCCTAGAGATTTCGGAAAAGTGTGCTTGTGGTCTTTTATTCTGGCTCTGAAAGAGAAGAGGCATAAAAAAGAAATGATGGTGTAGCTTACAGCAAAATACTTCTAAAAAATTCCTCGGTGGTTGGTTTTCTAAAACCTAGTTATATACTGTTAACATAAACCAGTATTGAGACTTCAGAGGTTCTCTGTGCTTTTTAGCAAGATAGTATTGACATTAAAAATGTAATTTTCTTATAACTGTATCTAAGTCTGGTTAGATGTGAACTATGAGGAATCTTGATCACATCTAACAACTTTTTACCAGTCAAGTTAATCTCTCTGCACCCTTAGGCTGATGCTAAAATTCCTTCCATCTCTGTTAGAGAGTTGTTTGCATTATTGTCCCCCTTGGAAGTAATTCTTCAGGTTTCAGCCTTATACAACTGACTTTGATTGGAATTTCACAAATTCTCTATTTCTGATCATTTGGTAGGCTCCAGTACCCTGTGTCTGAACTGTTGCATAGCAGATACGACTTGAGTTCTGAGACCTAATGCTTTATGCTTTGAGGTTTTGATCAGTGGGGCTGTAAAAGCAAATTTTCAGAGTGAAGGAGCAGTGTGATGGGCACGAGGCATTTAGAGGCAGGGAAAAAACAGAGCCTACGTATGTCAGCTTCATTTAGTCTGCTGTCTTCTAATAGCTGTACAGGCTGTTCTTCATCTACTCTGATGTATACATTTTACTCTCTAAATAACTTTAATTTGATGTAATGTTGCTTGAATTTTGTGTGTTTCTGGGACTTTCTGTTGTGCTACAGTTTAGAAGTCCTCCGTTATGCAGCAGTGGTTTAAGCTGCTGCTTTTTGTGCTTGTCCATGTTTTCTTGCATCCTTTCAAGTTTTAATATAGTAATACAGAAAGCATCCCAGCAGTGTTACCTGTCTCTGTACTAGCTGGAGACTAGCTCCAGCTGCCTGTGAAAGACTTATTTTAAACCAGCTCTTCAGAGTACAACTTTCCTGACTGGCACAAAAAGTATTGGATATGCAACAGTAAATAAACTTTGTATTATATCAATGCTTGTCATAGCAAACAAAGTACACGTTATGTAATTTGTAGTCATATAAGAAAATAAGCAGTTACTAGTTATTGTCAGTTTCTATCAAATTGGCAATGATAAACTGTGGAGTTGGTCTGTTTAGTTACTTTATTCTCTTCTGAAAAGCTTCAGTTTGTGTAAAACCAACTACCACTAATGTTCTTAGCTGATACTTTCAGTTGTGAGCTGTAGAGAACACTTTGTATATACTAAAGTGTTTGGATTTTTTTTTATGGTAATGTTAATTTTTTCTAACTAAGTTTTTATCTCTGTGCGAGTTGCATGACATAGATCTAATGAATAATTAATGACATTGGTCTGGGGACAGGAGATGCTGTTGCTGTGGAACCGGTGTCTATGCTTATGTATTAAGAACTTGTTTCCGAATGACTGACTTAGACCAGTGGTCATAATAAACCATTTGCTTGTAGACTAGTAGTAGTAATAAACCATTTGATAGGTGGTGTTAATCTGTGGGAGACCAGTTGGGATCACTGGCCTGTCCTAAATGAGCCAGTCTTGGTGTTGCTTAGGTTTTGTCCCTTCAGCAGTAAATGCTGGAAGCCAAAATTGGGCAATGCTAATTACAGAGAATGCAAGGCAAGAAGTACTTATTAAAGCTAGCTAAACTGTCAGTAAAAAAAGATGCCATGCTAGTGAAGCTTCAAATATGTATTCTGTTCATTGCAGTTAGCTCTTGAGGAATGCTTACTGTAGGTTGCTGAAACTGAAGATAGCTTTGAAAAACTGGATAAAACATTTGGACAAAGATATGTAACAAATTAATAGCTTCTGTTGTCCTCTCCCACCTGCTCCTGCCAAATCAGAGACAGTTTTGTTTGCTAAAAATAAATACTGAAACATGTTTTCCTTTAACTTCCTCAACTTTAGAACTCTTCAATGACAAAAGCAATACCCATGAATTTGTGAACTTGGTGAAAGAACTGGCCTTACCTGGAGAACTGACCCAAAGCAGAAGCTATGACTTTGAATTCATGCAGGTTGAAAAGCCATACGAATCCTACATTGGTGCCAACGTCAGACTGAGGTTTGTAACTGTTAAGCCTTCTTCTCTGTCCTCTCCTCCCCTGCAGAAAATTAGTAATTTAGCAATTATGCTGCCCCCTCCACTTCCTCCTTTTGGATTTCAAATCAGACATGTAACTGCCAGTAGCTAGTGTGTGTTGATTTGAGTTGTTGAGATCGCATTACACTGTAACCTTTTCTACTTTATTTGGAATTGCTCGGTGTTGTTTGTATAGATAAAATTCTTTCAGTTCAATCAAATGAATACAGTCTGTCTCTCTCCTTTAAAAGAAGGAAAAAAAACCCAACAAACCAAAACAACAAACCAAGAACAACAACAAAATACCCCCACATTTCTACCTGTGTTTGTCTTGTGTTTTGGTGTTTTATTCTTTTCTGGTTAGTCTTACGAGAATGTATGCCTGTCTTTCAATGAACACCTGTACTTCAGAACATGCCTTTATTTATGCAATTCTGAATAATTATGGCTAACTTGGTGGCTTTCTTCCTAGGTATTTTCTAAAAGTGACAATAGTGAGACGGCTGTCAGACTTGGTGAAAGAATATGATCTGATTGTTCACCAGCTTGCTACATATCCAGATGTAAACAACTCCATTAAAATGGAAGTAGGCATTGAAGACTGTCTTCATATAGAGTTTGAGTACAATAAGTCAAAGTAAGTGTCACTTAGAACAAAACACATTCAAGTAAATATCTTGGGATAAAAGGGTAGAGCATGTGATATTTGATGAACAGCCTTGGCATCTGGAGATGTAAAAAGTAAAGCAACAGTTTCAATGATGGTTGTGTTGAGCTGTTTGGTTAATTACCCAATGGCCTTTTTTGAGGAATACTTGTCTGTTCTGCCTTCAGTACTAATAGGAAGGTCACTAGCAAATATCTAAGACTTGATTTCTGCACTTATGCTTTTTCAATATGACTATAGTACTTTCTTTACTAATACTGCAACGATGGAAAGGTGCTAATTGCACTGGTCTGGCTGAGATGCTTAGCTCAGTGGGGAAGTAAGCTCTAAGTAGTTAACAGGCAGGTGAGGTGGCTGCCTGTATAACTTCTATTGAAGAAGGTGTAAAAGTTATGTTTATTCTTTAATGAAAACCCCCATTCTGTTCTTTTAAAGGTATCACTTAAAGGATGTGATTGTTGGAAAAATTTATTTCCTCTTAGTGAGAATAAAAATTCAGCACATGGAGTTGCAGCTGATCAAAAAGGAGATTACTGGAATTGGTAAGAGAAACAAAGTCCAAAAGAAATGGCAACTTGTATGCTGGTTGAGCCTTATGCAGACCTGGAGAGTGGAGTCAGTAGTTGCAGCTTTGGCTAAACTAATGCTCCATGTGCTTCCTTCTCACTGGTGTTTGACTACCATTTGCATTTTGTGCTTTGGTAATCATACTTAGTAGTCAACATTGTCAACCTGAAGCATTGTTCTGGGATTGTGACTGTTGGGCTAGCTTCGCAAATGTCAACCCTTGTAAATGGAACCTGGGCATAAATGTGCAGCAGCTTGATCAGCCTTGACAGATAATGAACAAGGGAAGAGGTGTAAAATACATCCTGAAGACCCCCTTGCCTCTGCAGAGATTAGCTGGTCAAGTGGGCTTGGTGAAGATTAGCATGAATCTCTCATGTTCTAGAAATGTGTCATTTTCAGTCAGCCTAAAACTGGTGTGATGGAAATACTAAGAGGCTTTGAGCCTTTGAAGCAGAAACAGCTTGATTATTGCAGATCAGGGTTGTATGCCCTGGAACTAGGAAGGCAGTGAGAGGCTGTGGCTCATACCTTTATTCCCCAGTGGCTGGGGCCTTAGTGAGCTGCTTGTGTGGAGAATAAGAAAGCTTCCATAGCAATAAGAGGAAGGGCAGAAAGCTCTACTTTGTTGTTGGCTTTTGTGGCTAAATTAGATATACTCTGGTTTCTTCATCCTGGGTTCTCGGGAAAGGTGGCTTTTGTGCTGGATGATAACCCTTCAGGTTTCTAGTCTGATCATGGCCTAGCAGTGTCAGTTGCTAGCACTGCCCACCAAACAGAACTGTTTCACAAGTCCTACCCTGCACGCTTGTCCCTTGTTTAAAGCCTGCATACCCAAGGCTCCTTTGAAGCAGTGGTGCCTGCCTCTTCTGTGTCAGTGTGGAGAGGAGAGAGTAAGAAATAGATGCTCTGCCTGGGAGAGGGGTTTGCTTCCTTTAGCTGTGTGTAACTTGCATGCAAGACAAAGGCAAAAAAAATGCATTGTTGTGTAATTTAAATGCTGTAGAGTAGAAATTGCTGTGATAAAGCTTTGATAAAGCTTTGTGAATGCGTAAAACTGAAGCATGTGTTCTCACAGTGAAAACTTGTTTCACCAGGACCCAGTACCACAACAGAGACTGAAACCATTGCAAAGTATGAAATAATGGATGGTGCGCCAGTTAAAGGTAAATAACTGTGCTTGTTTTAAAGGGTAGCCATTTTGGTTAAAACTGTATTCAAAAAAGAATCTGGAGGAGAAGAGATGACTTGTATAAATTTTTCCTGGAGAAACCACACTTCTCCTTAGGTTGCTGAAATGATAGTGGATTTTCTTATTCAAAGCAGACATTTTTATTGACTTAGGGCATTTCACTTGGGATCCTAGTAATTCTTACCCTTATTTACCATCGGAAATTCTATGACTGATCCTTTTATCACTTTTACTGGTTCAAGCCTGACTCCATGGTGTAGACCAGCTCTAGAGAGTTCAAGATACTGATCGTTTTGTCTTGCCTGGCTACCATGCTTCCACTGAGAAAGTGTTCCCACTTTTGATTTCACACTTGCCTCTGTGCTTACATTTGTGATGGTTTTTTTGGTGGTGTGTGGTTTTCTTTTTTTTAACAAGAAAGGGGCAAAGATAGTGCTTGGGAAACTGCCTTTATTTTGCATGTCTTCTGAAACTGCATTAATGACATCCAGTTTTAAAGAACTAATTGAAACTTACTTTTTTAAGGTGAATCGATTCCTATAAGACTGTTCTTAGCAGGCTATGACCCAACTCCAACAATGAGGGATGTGAACAAGAAATTTTCAGTGAGGTACTTCTTAAATCTAGTGCTTGTGGATGAAGAAGACAGAAGATACTTCAAACAGCAGGTATGGTCTATAGGAATCTTGTTGCGGAATTACCTGGGCTGTTGTACGTGCTGCTTTGAATGTTCAGTCCATTAGAAGCCACCTGTGCTTCATGTATGGCATAAGCATTTCTGCTAGCAAGCCTATTGGAAGCTGTATAGAAAATGTTAGCTTGCAAAAAGGAGCCAAGGGGGATGACAGATACTATTTCAGCAAGGATAGGATGCTTAGTGCCATAGAACAGCCTTGCATTCTGAATATTCAGACAAAACACTTTGTGGGTAAAATGAGCTACAGGTGCATTTGTTTGCTTGCTTTCTTGAACTACCGCAGATAGGTTTCCCCTCCCAGCATTAGCCCAGGTTCAAAATTGCAAAACTGTAATAAGGGCCAAGACATTTGACCGAAAACATAACAAAAGTTGAGGTCATGCTAAGGCAAGGAATAGCGAAAAGGGTCACTGGAATGAAGCTATGTGGATTAGACCAGAATCTTTCTTTTAAAGAATAGACAAGGCAGTATAATTAAACATGGAAAACAAAAGGTTACTGGAGCATATAGTGGCTATGATGGGCTTTGGATTTTGAGAAAAGGAGGAAAACTTCTTGAACCCTATAATACTATCAAAGCTGGGAGTAGGATTGTTGAGAGGTGACTGCTCAAGATTGATACAGGTAAGTGTTCAGGCAGTAACTAAATATGTAAACTTAATTGTGACGTCTTTATGATACTTTCTATATATGTACTGCACTGTTTTGTAAGTAATGGGGATGCAGAGTTTTGTGTGGTGTGGGTTCCCCCCTCCAAAGTCTCTGCGTATCAGGAACTTAAGATACTTGATGCTACTGGCTTAATGGTAAATGGTGGTTTCAAAAGTGTTTGCTTCCTCAAATAGGAAATAATTTTATGGAGAAAAGCTCCTGAGAAGCTGAGGAAGCAACGAACAAACTTTCACCAGCGGTTTGAATCTCCAGAATCACAAGCATCTGCTGAGCAACCTGAAATGTGAACTGGTATAAGGTGACAAACTTTGCGATGCTTCAGCAGGTTAAAGATGGCAGCAGCCTGTGGGAAAAGAAGGCCAAAATTCCCATTACAACTGTCTTCCTTCATCTTGCAGTGCTGCATTTACCATACTACTAAAGCGTTCTTCAGTTAAACATTCAAGTATGTATATACATTTAAAATAAAGTGCTTTCTCAAACACTGGAACCTTTCTTAAGCTACTATTTTATACTGCACATTTACTTTTATTTGATAATATTATATGCACTTGGATATGCATAAGCTTAAATCTAGTTATTTCCATGCATGGTAGGCTGGTATATTTGATTTTTGCTGATCACCTATACAGTGTAGACTAAAGCATTTTCCTCCTCATGTTGTTTATTGCATGTTTCTTTCCAATGTTGCTTATTTGCATTTGTTTTGTTTTGAAACTACAGTAAGACACAGTTGACTAAATCACACTAAAAATTGAGGTTTATGGTGAATTTGTCCTATGACTTCTCATTAATATGTTAGACAGGGTTTAACTGAAACTGCATGTATGTGCACTATGACTATGATAACTGTGGAGCCTTCAGACACCTTACCAAGGTTTCTAAGAAGCTTTGAATCTGTCACTAGCAGGGAATGTTAGGAAGCATCTTTGCCCACCCTCCCCCAGTTCTCTCTCTACCATACTTCTCTAAGCCTTTTGTGTGAGTCGGTCCTGACTTCTGGGAGTTTGTTGCCCACTAACTAGCGACTGTAGAGACGTCGTCATGATTTCGTCTTCAGGTGGTGAGTGGGTAAAGTATTTGAACGCAGTTATCTTTTACTGATGAAATAAATCCTGGTAACACTGATTATTTTGCAAATATGTGAAACTATGTGGTTCTTCCTGGCTTCATGCTTCCACTGTCTTCACAGTCTGTCTCCTTGCTGTCCTGACAGGAGAGGCAAAATGTCCTCAGAGGACATCCTCATCCTAGTCCATCTGGGCCTGTTACGAGGGCAAGCGAGCTTTTCGTGTCTTCTGGAAAGGTATTTTGAAGCCAGGCAAGCCTTAAAACTGTTAAAAGCTTGTCTGGTACAGCAGATTGTTTGTCTTAATCATCTCGTACACATTTAGTGTTTGAAGAAATAGCTAAAAGGAGTTAGCCTTCATCTATTCACAACTGAGCATGTAGTCTGTTATCAGACGTGTGGCTTGGGCATAAAACGAAGCCTGCTGTGTGGAAGGCTACTTGCGCTTGTAGTTCACTTGGCCTTTAAACCAAGACTTCTCAACTCTGGTGCAAGTGTCATTGGTAACCTTACTTTATGAGTAAGTAAATAATCGAATTACATTTCTGTAAGAACTGTTTTATTACTGTGGCACTTTGATAAAGCAGACAAAGACTCTGTGTACTTTATGCTAGGGTATCTTTGAATGAGAGCAAATTTAACTCCCTCATGTAAGTGCCTGTTCAGAAATTTAAAGAATAAAGTAAAAAGCCAAATATTTTCATGGTCACTTGCATGTTGTAATCTGGAAATGATTCCAAGATATTTTGAAGACTTGATTGTATTTAACCAGCCTCAGATTGTGCAACCATGTATAATAAACGGGAAACATACTGAGCTGCTATTTGAATTATTAAAACAGCTCTATTCTCACTAACGTCTGGGTCGTCTGTGTTGATTGGCTCCGCCCCTTGCAGCCGCAGCGCCCGTCGCCTCAGGATCCCCGTTCACGGCCGGCGGCGGCCGGGCCCCTCACGCCCCTCCCGTCAGCCTCGCGGCGTTGAGGGCGGTGCTGCGCGTGCGCCGGGGGTGGCGGTGGTGGTGGTGGTGGTGGGGTGTCGCCGCGCGATGACGCGCCAGCCCCGCGCCGTTGCCCGTGCCCTTCGCTGCCGATGAGGCGGTGCGCGTGGCCGTTGCTGCGGCTCCCGGCGCGCGCGGGGCTCGCCCTCCGCCATGGGGGGGCTGCCGCCGCCGCCCGGCTGCGCCCGGCCGCCGCCGCCGCGTCCACCTCTTCTTCCTCCTCCTCGGTCGGCGGGGAGGGCAGCTCCCGGGCCCCCGACACCTCTCTCTTCGTGCCCGTGCCGCTGAAGCCCCTCAGCGACGCGGCCGAGGAAGACGTGGGCGCCGAGCTCACGCGGCCCCTCGACAAGGGTGA
>JAVKLA010000093.1:3242951-3311828 GCA_034782735.1 Sagittarius serpentarius
GGCGGCCGTGAGGCGGCGGGAAGGGGCGGTGCGGGCCTTGCCCGTCCTTTTCCCGCCCGCCGGGACTGGAGGCGTGCTGTGCCCCTCTGCCCCTGCCTGCGGGGCTGGGTCCTCCTGAGGGCTCAGAGGATTTGGTGGGCCCCGCCGGGCGGCCTCCTGAGCCCTGTGGGCGGAGGTCGCCCGGCCTCCCCCGCGCGGCCCGCCTCTCCCTTCGGGTTGTTTCCTGGGGTTTTGTCTCTGGAGAGCAGGGGGTCTTTCCTCGCGGCTTGTCCAGCCGGTGTAGCTGCTCGTGCCCGCGAAGGTGAAAGGGGGATAAAAGCTGTCAGGTGAGGTAATACGACCGATAGTGAGGTTTTTACCAAGGCCCATTAGGCGTGCCCTGTGTGGGGGGGAAAAAAACAACTGTTGGCCTAATTCCTCCACTCCCTGTTTTGGTGCAGTCAGGATAAAGGTGCTTGGCGTGGAGGAAAGTCCCACTGAAATCTTATGGCATTCAGAAACCATAACTGTACCTGAACTTAGAAGTCGTAGCTTTCTCAGACGTTGATGTTACAGACAGAACAGCATCGTCTGTGTGTGTGAATGTGCCTAGATCAAAACCGGGCAGAGAGTTCTGTGTTTCTAGCTATTGGCCATCAGTGTTAGAAACTTAAGTTTAACTTCTAGTTAGAACAGTGGAGGTCTGTTTGTGTGTTCTTGGGTTTGCACATCTTAAAGTATGAGCAAGTAAATGTTAAGTGTAGATTTCTGTGTATCAACTGGGAAAGCTGTGCCAAGAACTATCTGCTTCATTGCCCTCCGTGTTATGAGAGCTGCTGAGCATGTCAGAAGCAGAACAGGAGTTGGAACTTAGGTCTTGAAGTAAAATAACATCTTTCTCAATGTTTTGTGTTTATCTGTCTGCTAGGTATATATCCTGTCACTTTACTTGACACATTAATTTTTTGACAGTTAAGTGGAAACAGAGAAGAAGTTCTGTTGTTGACCTTTAGATGCTCTACGCTTCTGTTCTTTGATGTCTTTACATGTAATTATATCTCAGGAACCCTTGAGTGAGTTGTACTTGCTTTTTCAGTGTTTTCTTTAATTATAAACCATACATCCTGTTCATTCTTCATCTGTGTTCAGTCTTCTGCTTGGGAAAGATCTTATTTTTACCTAGCTGTGCCAGCACACTACTGTTAAAGACCTGATAAATAAAAAGAAGTTCTTGATCCTTTTGATGTTTGGTGATCCCAAAGCATTGAAGGTGTAAATGGAAACTTTTTTCCTTCATGTGCTCTCCTAATTAAGTGTTCTGATGGCGTATTATTTGTGGTAACTCCAGGTATAGGAAGCATGGGAAAATTACCTTAATTTGTTAAGAGCCCTCGAGAAAAGAATACCTGTCCCTGACAGCTAAAAAACCTAGCTAGGAGGAAAAATCCTGAACAGCTTTAATGCAGAAAAATCTGTGTTGTTTTCAGATTTGTCTTTGAGTGTTGGTTTATATTGGTAGTGCATTCTTCAGGTGCCAATAAATATGAACGGTGGCATCTTACTTGTACATTACTTGTTGTCTCATTTATTAGGTAAGCAGTTATGTTAGATTTCTTCAAAGGTACAACTGAAATGCTCTGGGAAAATCAGTATAGATTCTGTTTGGTCTCTGCTAACTTGTTGAGAGAGAATGGATTGGGTAAAATTCTTTATGTTCCCACAGGTGAAAATTAACTGCTTCAAACAGCCTGAAGTTCTTTCATGTGAGACTTGCAAGGAATACTAGCCAGGTGCCCAGTATGGTGCTCATCTGGCTGGTTGGCCTGTAGTGCTCTCTCTCTTGCTGTCAGTAATTTTGTATTTTGAAGCCCATCAGTAATGTTAAAGAGGAAACTGAAAGAGACCTTCCTTAGCAAATACCATCCATTCTTTTTATGAAACAAATAGTCTTCCTCTGCATCCCCCCTACCCCCCAGATTCTGACCACACACAGTATTATGCATCTGGTTTTTTTGATATTTTGAATGAAGATGCTCTGTCAAATTCTGCTGTCAAAAACTGAACTAGATTCAATAAATAAAAGGTTATATTTACAGGCTTTCTGATTACAGCTTGTGAAGAAACTTTGTTACTTACAGTGCGCATAATTCCAGCGTGAATCATCTGGTTAGCTTGTTACTTGCTGAAGTGAAACAGCGATCATAGTTTTCAGGCTAGTCAAACACTGTCAGTAAAACAGAAGCTTTTTTAGAAGCTTACTTTTGCAAAGCCAGTTTTGCAAAACCTTTGTAACAAACCTGCTGCTTAATGGCCTGTAGTGTAATTCATTCATGGCTGCCTCTGTTTTTGATGACTTCATAGGAAGTGCATCCTTATGAGTGGTGATGTATGCTTTCAATTTTGGTGTATCAAGTAGGTTACGGTTAGAAGGAGCTTTGCTTTTGGGCTTTTCTTACAGAGATTATGGCAGAACATGTCTTTCGGTTAGCAATGTTTCTGATATATTTGTGTGGTGATGATGTCTTTGTTGTGAAAGGCCCAAATGCAGTGTTATGGGAAACAATATGAAATTGCTGTATGATGGAATGGTTTAAGATCTAAATAGGTGTTTGCTAAACCCCCTGTATGATTGCCTTATTAAACAAGGTAATTGTTGAGTCAGTAGGTAACACATGAGCACATTATAGTGAAATATCTAAGGAGCAGTTACATTAAAAAAAGAAGAAAAAAGAAACTGCAATGTTAAACTTAGGAGGGTGGAAGGGAACAAGAAGACTGCTCATGCATGTAATATCAAAAGAAAGGAGTGTAAAGAGCAATGAGAGATGATAGGGATGTCATAAAGGTAGGTGATCTGCTATCAATACAGAGAGAGAAAGATTGGTACCTGGCTTCGTCATCTTAAGAACCAGGCCTGAATGTTGCCAAGTCACTGGGCAGCACAAATCAGGTTTAGTTTGGGTGTGGGCCTTCTGATATGGAGGTGATCCGTTATCCATTTTTAAATAAATGTAAACAAAACCCTGCCATATGAAATATCAGCACTTTGTGCCATGTGGCTTCACAGAATCCTTGATACAGTTGTTGATTTGGAGCCCTGATGCTCAGTTGTCATACTGAATATCAATTCTGTGGCTTCAGTTGTCAGATCATGAGGCTGTGCTCACTGGTGAGAAATGTAAGCTAGAAAAGATGAGGTACTGTCACCAATTCATGAGTCAGAAACAGGAGGTGCCTGAACAAGTGGATTACTTAGATGCACAAGGTCACTTGGACTGGACAATAGAAGTCTAATAGTTTTGGAGGAATTTCAAAATAAAGCAGTTCAACCGCCCCAGTGGCAGCATACGGGCTTACTGAAATGGACTGTTGTCTCAGATGCAGGAAAATGACTGAAAAGTCTTCCTGCAAATAGGGCTGAAACATCTAAATGAGTCTGATACATTAGAGACTAACGGCATAATTTCTGAACTTAATCTCAGAGTCAGGCCATCTTTTTACACAGAACCTTGAAATATGGTGCTGAGGAGTCAAACTAAGTGAGGAGTAAGAGCTAAAATACTGTTCTAGAATGAGGAAGTGCTGAAGAAAGGGAAATCTTAAAACAGGAGTGAATGGTAAAAAGGGTAGTGGTAGAGGCAGGACACATATGTTCCGAGTATGTACCCTGATTGCTAGCTGGTGCTGTAGAAATAGTTAGTACTGTGTACAGTTAGATTAAGCTAATGCAGGCATGTCTAGTTGGACTGCAATGCCAGCTTTGTTTTGTTTTGATATACCTTATTGTTAAGACAAGCATTTGTGCTTAGGAAGGATGGTGACCTTGGATGTTGAGGGCTGCGATGGTCCCAATGTCATGTTGCCTTGGATAGTAACAAATGTTCTGGCATTGACCTTTTCATCTTGTAGTAAGGCCAGTAGGTTGTGAATTTAACTATGTGGCTGATGATGTGTTAACAGTTACAACTTCTTAGGGAAGCTCTGAAGAGAATTTAGCCCTGTGTTTTCTTTTAGCGCAGTGTTTTCCAATCTGCCTTTGATTTCCAGGCCCTTAAATATTTTCTGATGAGAGTATGGAAATGTAAGCCTGCTGACAGTCTTTTTAGTTACCTTTTGAACATTTCAGACTGGGAGTTAATCCATTAATAGACTACTCTAACCGTGCAAGGGGTATGGGATGTAGCCACTGCTTTTGTGCTTCTGGCTTTGCCTGCAGCTGAACTTCACCATATTCTTGTCACCTGCTGATTTTTGTTATGCAAAGTGGGCTATCTCTGTTCTAGAGTATAGTTTTTTAGAAAGAGAGACTATCTTTCAGTAACTTAAGGTTGATCTCGTGGGAAGCTTGCCATGTCATGGCAGAGAGTTCAAAGAGTTTTGGAGTTAGTTGCAGAGAGCAGAGCTTGGCAGTGTTGGTTCAGACTTGTGCTGGCAAACCAGGGGTTTTTAGGCTTGAATTTTAAGAATAACATAAATTTATGATAGGTGCTCGTGATATTTGCTAGATTTTTGTGAATTTGTGATCTGCTATAGATGGAGAGGGGATAGATTTTTGCCATTGTGATTTAACTAACATTTAATGAACTAAATTCAGAGTGTACATTACTAAATACAGTTTTGTTGAAAGTCTGAACTTGCCTTTTAGGGGAGGGAAAGGGTTCATTCCTAACTTTATAATAAGAGATTTTATAGAAATCTGAGTAATTTGTGATATATATGATAAACTCTGTTAAGTTTTCTTCTCCCCTCCTTTATTTAACCTGAGGAATAGGAAGAATGTTGCATCTGGTTTGCCTTGTCTTTCTGGAGAGTGTGTCTTGGAAGCAGTGTGAAGGGAAGAAGGTCTCTTGGGATGTTTAGTAAAAGCTGTCACTGAGTAGTTTAAGCGGATTTACTTTTCACATTAAAACCTGCTGTTTCCTGATAGGTACCAATAAAAAGCAAACAAAAAACCACCCCCAAACCTTAATTAGTTTGTTCCATAACATGTTGGCTGCAGGTTCCCACCTTTATGCTTTCCTATCAAGTACCAGAGAGAGTGTGTCTCAAATACTGGCCTCATCTTCATGGCAGTTCTTACTCTGCTGCAGTTTAAGATTGTCCTTTTCCACAATAGGCTCAATCATTCATTGTGTTTAATTTAGGGAGAAATCATTTGAGTATGTTCAGCATGGCAAAGATTCCCTCTCTCTAGAGTAAGGAGACTATAAGCCATGATCTTTGGGTCAGGAGAATGTAATATAATTTTGAGCAAACGAAAAAAAATGTTACTCTTTTTCTACAGGTGAAGTTCTAAAAAACTTAAATAAGTTCTACAAAAGAAAAGAAATCCAAAGACTAGGAGCAGAAAATGGATTAGATGGTAAGAAAATGTTCTAAGATTTTATTTTTTTTTAATGTGAAATCTGTTTTTATTCAGATACAGTATTAGGTAGATCTGATCTTTTATGGGTCTCACAGCGCTGCTTGTTTAGGTTGTCTCTGTCACTCAGTTCAAATAACCTTTATATTTACTTGTAATACCTCATATTAAGGTACAGGTTTTTAATGGATTACTTCAGCATTTTGTTGGGTGTTTACAAATACGGTTTTGTGATCCCAGTCACATTCACTTTGTTTCTTTTTTTTTCCCCCACAGCTCGCCTGTTTCACCAAGCGTTTATAAGCTTTAGGAAGTATATAATAGAATCCAGTTCTGTGAGTGCTGATCTGCATATTATTCTCAATGATATATGCTGTGGTGCAGGCAAGTATCTGGAGTGCTTGTAAAATAAAATATGCATTTTTTTTCTTGTTTTTCATCTGTGTGCTTACCTACATACCTGCATTCCCCCCCCCTACTATGCTGTAAAAGAGGTTAAAAATTCCCCATCAGAAATATTTGCGCCCATCCTATGGAGTATTCTGTCCTTAAATCTTCTGAAGTGGAAACAAAAGAGGTAGAGGTCTTAGCAAGAAGCAGCCTGTTGTTTTATAGCATCCGTTCATTGCTGAAATGAACACAGTACTGTTCCATTTATTCCTCCCTTAAAAATTCAGTAGTCACTAGGGGGCACTTTGAGAGCTTTCTCCTGGCCAGGTGGCTTTAAGTACTTGGGAATACGGCTCTCTGTGCTCTGATTCCCTGTGGCACTATTTGAAGTGAGTGTTGTTTGTTTGCTTGCTTAGCGCATCATGTGTTGTAATCAACAGTGCTTAACTTAAGAGGTTATGCTAGCTGGTAACAGCAGAAACTGCCTTCTCTACAGTTTGAGCTGCAGAACTTTGGCATAGTATGTGTGTTTTTAATGATGGTAATTTAGTGGCCATTAGTTTTGTCTTAAGATGTAAATGTGTAGATTTTAACTGTTTACTGTCATAGGAAATTTAAATTGTCTTTTTATATTAGTTGTGCATTAACTTTTCCACATGATTTCCTCACTTCTACTCTTTATTTACTTACGTATGAGCATTGTTTACATATGCCTTAAAACTCACATATATAGGAGTGTAAATGGTTGTTTATTGTGGCAGATTTGATTTTTTTTTTAGTTGGGTTTTGCTTGTCCAAAGATGATAATTGAAAATACTACAGTTTTTAAGTTCTTTAATTTTTTCACAATAATTTTGATTAATTGAATACTAATTCTCAGTTTAAAACAAAACAAAACAAAACGCTGCTCTTTTTTTTTGGGTGTGTGTTTGATAATAACAGTTTTTTAGATCCAGCTAGTTCTCTGAAATTCTATGAGAGCTGGACAATTGGAGTGTGACCTGAAAAGAGATCTTTAAGGCCACATGTCTACTCTGCAAATGCTCACAAGAGTGAACCTGGACGTCTCTTCTGAGTTGATTTTTCTGTTTTTGTTTTCTCATCTAGGGATTGGAGACTCACCAGCATCCCAAGTCTTAGTAGCTTAGGGAAGCTCCAAACTATTCTGTTTTTCTCTGTTTATTCATAAAAGCATTTTGGAAGCTTTTATTTTATTCTGGTCCAAGGCAGCACATGGATTTAGGAAGAAAAGGCTAAAATCTTCTCAGGACAGAAAGGCTATTTCTTACCCAGCTTTTCCATAGCTTCTCATTTTATTTAGACGTTCTCTAGGCATGTAGGCTAACCAGAGTGAATATACTGAAATCATAGAATCATAGAATGGATAGGGTTGGAAGGGACCTTAAAGATCATCTAGTTCCAGCTCCTCTGCCGTGAGCAGGGACACCTTCCACTAGACCAGGTTGCTCAAAGCCCCATCCAGCCTGGCCTTGAACATTTCCAGGGAGGGGGAATCAACAACTTCCCTGGGCAACTTGTTCCAGTGTCTCACCACCCTCACGGTGAAGAACTTCTTCCTAATATCTAATCTAAATCTACCCTCTTCCAGTTTAAAGCCATTGCCCCTCATCCTGTTACTACCTGCCCTTGTAAAAAGTCCCTCCCCAGCACTTTTGTAGCCTCCCTTCAGGTACTGGAAGGCTGCTAGAAGGTCTTCCTGGAGCCTTCTCTTCTCCAGGCTGAACAGTCCCAACTCTCTCAGCCTGTCTTCGTAGGAGAGGTGCTCCAGCCCTCTGATCATCCTCATAGCCCTCCTCTGGGCTCATTCTAACAGTTCCATGTCCTTCTTGTGTTGGGGGCCCCAGAAATGATTTTTTTTTTTCATACTATAGTATTTGTATTATGTTGGGTAATGAGTCCATGTACTCATGTTAGTTTACCTTTCTGGCATTGAGATGATTATTGGACTTTGTCGAGAACCAGAGTTGAAAGAATTACATAAGTGTGTGGTGTCAGTAGTAGAATTTTTTTTTTTTTAAAGTTTATGATGAAGATGCACACCTTCAGACAAGCATGCAAACTTTCTTAAAAGGGTTTGTCTTCTAGGTCACGTGGATGATCTCTTTCCATTTTTCCTGAGGCATGCAAAGCAGATCTTTCCGATGCTGGACTGTATGGATGATCTGCGCAAGATCAGTGATTTAAGATTGCCGCCCAACTGGTCAGTGTGTTTAAGTGGTTGCAGCGTTTTCTTTTCTTAGTGTCATAGAATTTCATAGTCTGTGGACTTAAGCTTTATGACGGATAATTGCACTATATTTTTAGTTCCATTTCTCTGTTTTTACAATAATTTTTGTCAGGAACTCTTATCTTTGTTACAAGATATATTGCAATCAATTAAAAGGAAAATAAGATTATATCAGCTATGAAAGTTACTGGGTCAGTATTGCCTTTCCAGAAAGCGGTCTTCTGGCTGTATCTGTTTGCGAGGCAGCATGCCAGAATGTTAAAATGTTAATATACTCAAGGAGAGAGACCACAGTAATGAGAATTATTTTGAACACAATGTGTGAATTCCACTCTAAATCTTTGAAAGCATTGTATGATTTAGAAGATGAATGTATAAGACATAGTAACTTCTTTATACTGTCTCTGTTTAAGAACTTGATCTTTCTGCTTTCGACACACATTAAAAAGTCTATTAATAAGTAAATATTTAAGCTAATTTGCAATTTCCCCTGAATTGGTATCCAGAACACCAGATAAATGTTCAACAGATCTGCTTTTTTGTGTGTGTTTTAGGTATCCAGATGCCAGGGCTATTCAGAGAAAGATAATATTCCATGCCGGTCCTACAAACAGTGGAAAAACTTACCATGCTATCCAGAGATTTTTGTCAGCAAAATCAGGAATATACTGCGGTCCACTAAAACTTCTGGCTCATGAGATCTTCCAAAAGAGTAATGATGCTGTCAGTATGTTGTATTACTTACCTATATCCTTAGTACTGGAACAGTCTCATGAATGCATGTTTGTAAAGTGCTGTAGTTCCTTAAGGTAGTCCATGAAGCAGTGTGCTTGAACGGGTGCCTTTGCAGTAGTGTCAGCTCCTGTGAATACCAGTTGTGCATTTCTGCTTTAGGCATGCAGAATGGAACATCATTTCACCAAATGGAACATCACTTTCTCCAAAGCACACACCATGCAATCATCCCTCTAACCTGCCTCCATTTTTCCTGCAATTTTTCTCTCCCTGAGTTTAGCCAGATTCTACCATTAGCTTTTTCAGTGTGGAAACTGAGGCTTCTTTTGCCCATGACTTTAATTTAGCTTGTATGCAAGAAATTACTGTTGCTTAACTCCCCTCAACTTTCTGCTTCAATGTTTAAATATATTTCACTCAGCCATCTAATAAAAAGTTCTGCAGCTTCAGATGTGTTGAGTTGAAGAGCAGTGCCCTATATCAGGTCCTCAGAGGAAGCTTTCATTAGTACTTTTTTTAATTGCATCCAGCATCTTTTTGAAGGCTCCTCACCAGTGTGTTTTCAGCTGCACAGAACCACACCAGTTGTGAAGCATTACAATAACATATCACATGTTAATGCAGCATAATGTGTATGTACAGTAGTGTTTACCAAATGATCTTGATCTCTTTTTTTGATAAAGTCTATGATTTAAAATTTGTAATTCCTGTTATTGGTTTACCAAAGCAACACATAGGAAAGATTAGGTTGTCCTAGGAGGTATCTGTGACGTGTACTGTGTAGTGAATGTGGATACCATGTAGTGGTGTTTCTTGTTAGTAGAGTTACTGCACTTTTTTCACCTGTGTTTGGTGTGTATGAGGACTTTTCATTTGGCAGCGCATGGATCATATGTAGCCCTTGAGGTTTAAACAGAGCTTCATGCATGGCTTTATAGGTGGCTGTAGATATGGAAGGAGCAGCCATCTGCCTGAGATTCAGCAAGCGTAGAGCTGACAGAGGGTGGTGTCCCCTGCTGTCTCTCACAGCGAGTCCTTGTGAACTCTAGATGTGTGAGCATAAGGCAGCAGGTGAGACATCCATCAGGGCAATCACCAAATGAACTGGAGGCTGGAGCCTGCAAGGCTCCTTCACTGCTGGGCCTTGTTTATGATCCCCTTGTACTACAGCTCTTCTGACAGTTCTTTTGTTGCAGTTGTGACAGCTCTGAAATACTCAGAGGAACATGTAATCTGCCGGAGTAGGGGAGGGCGTCTAATTACAGATACTACCTCTTCCTTATACCCTTCGGTCTGATAGGGCTTAAGTACAGGGCACAAGTCTCAAAAGGCTGAGTAGTTATTTTCTGGATAGCTTCCATTATACTGTCTTAGAAGCTACTTTAAGAAACTGATCTTTTTCCCTTTGGAAAGGAGATTCTGTTATATTAAAGAAACTTAACATGAGTTTTCTGAATTCCTTTAGAATGTGCCGTGTGACTTGGTGACAGGAGAAGAGCGTATATGCGCCAGTGAAGATGCTAGACAAGCTCCTCATGTTGCTTGTACCATTGAAATGTGCAGCACTAATACGCCTTGTATGTATACATAATTGTTTCAGTCGTATCTGTGGTATCTTTATGGCTATTATTGCTTGGACCCTGAAGTAGCTGAGCTATTCCTTTTCACTCTTATTTGAACTATTTCTGAACTATGTTAGGGCAGTTAAAAAAACCTGGATCATCTCAGAATAGCTTTTTGGTGGTAGAGGATCAACTTGATTTGAGCAACCTTTTTTAGAAAGCCTTGGAGTTTCTTCCTGTGTTGTATTGCTGTTCTAGATGCTCTTCCTTGGTGCATCGTATTTTTCTTTTTTGTTTTAAGATGAAGTTGCTGTGATTGATGAAATTCAGATGATCAGAGATCCTGCCAGAGGGTGGGCTTGGACAAGAGCCCTTCTAGGTAAGCTTGTTTGTGTTGATAATGAACTAGTTTAACGTGACTATAAATGGCACATTAAATTCAAGCTTAGCAGTCAGTATATTCATAAGTGGTTACAATATGTGATACAAAATAAAAGTGAGTATTGTTTCTTCACATGTCTTCTCACAGCAAGTTAGAGAGATACTCTGCCTCAACGGATTTTGTCTGTATGGCAGCAAGTTACCTGTCATGTTTTACTTAATGAATGTTTTTAAAAAAAAATTTTTTCTGAGTTATACAGATGTCTCTAAGTTTTGCTTCCTTGGATAATACGGAGTCTTTATGTTGTTGCACTGTGCTGTCCTTTTACTGTGATTATTTTCTAGAAGTATGCTTTTTTTGTTCAATTAAAACAACACAATTTTTCAGAGATTTCATTATGAAGAGATACTGTTGAATGTATGGCAACATGGCGAACATTACGTATTTTATAGTGTTAATTTCAAGTGGCTCGTTTATAGAGCTGCGCTGCTCTGTTAAATTCTTAGAAGGATGCTTCTTTTGATAATTTCAGAATTTTTCAAGAGGAATTTTTGAAACTCACTTTTCCTCAGATTTTGGAAAGAAGTTTGGAATCTGATTTCCCCCCCACACCCTTCTCTTTGCTGCTTTTGATGCTGAGTTTAACAGGATGATTTGTCACACTTCCCCTACCTCCTATTTCTTTCCCTTTTTCTATTCTGACTGCATTAGAGATGTATTCATAATTTTAGAAGGTCATGCAGAAAACAAAGCTTGTCAGTTCTGCTGTGGTTTGAGAGTTAGTAAAACAGTAGTAAATAAAACATACTCAAAGCTTTGCTCCATTTGTTCAGTGGCTGAGGGTACCTTTTGTTTTGGCTGAGAGGGTGCAACAAGATATTAGCTGCTCTGATTATCATACTAATGGATTTCCAAGGATCATTTGCTGATATGAGATCAAGAGCAGCTCTGAGGAACTAGTGTATTGTGGGAGAGGCTTTAGATACTGATCTGGGATGTTGAAGGAGGTGAAATACATTCCTCATTGATGTGTTTAGCAAGCAAAATGTAATTTTGGGGTAACTTAAAAGTCAGCTAAAGCTACTGTTGTCTATGTAACATTTTGCATTTTGTTTCACTGGATCTTGTTCAGGACTCTGTGCGGAAGAAATCCACGTTTGTGGAGAAGCTGCTGCTATTGACTTGGTGACAGAGCTCATGTACACTACAGGGGAGGAAGTTGAGGTAAGCTTTTTAATTCTGTAAAGTTATGGACAGAACATAAGGTTCTCCTTGTTGGAAAACAGGCAAAAATGTAGGGTCTTTTGGGGGTATCACTCATCAAAGTTATTCTTGCAGGAGTTCATGTTTCTCAGTTCCTGTAAACCAAAGGAGATGTTGGGTTTTCTTTTTTTTTTAAATAGTGGTATTGTTTTGCTTAAAGAAGATAAGTGCTGTCTGGTTTAACCCCAGCCAACAACTAAGCACCACGCAGCTGCTCACTCACCTACCTCACAGTGGGGTGGGGGAGAGAATCAGAAGGGTAAAAGTGAGAAAACTCGTGGGCTGAGATAAAGACAGTTTAATAGGGAAAGCAAAAGCCACGTCCACAAGCAAAGCAAAACAAGGAATTCATTCACCACTCCCCGTGGGCAGGCAGGTGTTCAGCCATGTCCAGGAAAGCCGGGCTTCATCACGTGTAGCGGTTACTTGGGAAGACAAAACTCTGTAACTCTGAACGTCCGCCCTTTCCTTCTTCTTCCCCCAGCTTTATATGCTGAGCATGATGTCATATGGTATGGGATATCCCTTTGGTCAGTTGGGGTCAGCTGTGCCAGCTGTGTCCCCTCCCAGCTTTTTGTGCACCAACAGCCTACCTGCTGGTGGGGTGGGGTGAGAAGCAGAAAAGGCCTTGGCTCTGTGTAAGCGCTGCTCAGCAGTAACGAAAACATCCCTGTGTTATCAACACTGTTTTCAGCACAAATCCAAAACATAGCCCCATACTAGCTACTATGAAGAAAATTAACCCTGTCCCAGCCAAAACCAGCACAGTGCTTTGCTGAGTTCCCCTCAAGGAATGCTACAGCTGTTTAGGGGCTTTCTTTACAGTTCTGTTCTTCCTGGAGGGCACAGTGCCCTCAAGTTTGCTGAGGTTACTGAATCTGTTGATAGTTACTCTCTGTACGATGAGGAAAGGAGTTAAAAGCTAACATCTCTAGAAGAAAGTGATTGAAAGATCTCTGAAACCTAACTTTACCGTCATAAATATTTTTTTTCTTGGGAACATTCCTTTGTGAAGAGTATTTAAAAACATAAAATGTGGTCCTACTAGCTGTAGCTTTACATATCTGTGCATGGTGGGGCATGTAATTCTGAAAGGGGACCAGTTACAGCATTCAGATGACTGAATGAAAACAGACCCTCAGTTCTTGATAGAATTGCTACGTAGCCTGTGTACTTCTTTTCCTGAATCTAGTTTATGTGTAAAAATATATAGTTGTTCTGTTTCTTGAAAAGGCCATATAGTTCTTGGCTTGGGAAGTGCTGCAAGTACACGAGTGCATGAGGTTTATGTCACCTTCTCCCCAGTAATTATCCCTTAAGGACTGTGAGAGGTCCCTCAGTGTTACAGTCAATTGTGATGATAACCACGCTGGCTAATACTCCACAGGAATTTTTAATTTAAAAACATACTATCTTTGACAACTCCTTTGATTCTAGGTCCAAAACTACAAGAGACTGACTCCTCTTACTGTGTTGGATTATGCCTTAGAGTCTTTAGATAACCTCCGTCCTGGGGACTGCATTGTCTGTTTCAGTAAGAATGACATTTATTCTGTCAGTCGACAGATTGAAGCCAGAGGATTAGAATGTGCTGTTATATATGGCAGTCTGCCACCAGGTAAAGCACTCTTCCTTTTATTTTTAAGGGAATGTTCTGCTTCTTGCTGCTTTCTTAGAAAAACTTTTGAAATGAAGCAGTACAAGATTTCCTAGTTTTGCATCTCTATATAGTTAATCAGCTTTCGTTGACTGGTGTTTTAATCCTGGGATTAGACCTTTATTATGTACTTAATATTGATCTTCAGAAAGATGTAATTAGATGAGGTCTATCCACAGCTCTGGGAATGATTTAAATCTCTTCTGCCCCTTTCCCCCCAAACCAGCCAAATACCAATTTTGGTTTTTTCCTCAGCCTATTATAAAGGCATTGGGCTTAGTGATACGTTGTCTTTATTTTGCAAGAAGAGTTTGCTGTGCAAAGTGTTTTGTCATTCTGTTTTAGGAACAAAACTTGAACAGGCAAAGAAATTCAATGATCCTGATGATCCATGCAAAATTTTAGTTGCTACAGATGCAATTGGAATGGGACTCAATTTGTAAGTACTTGGAGCAGGTTGTGGTATGATTATTATGGTTTTTTTCCCCCTGGGTGTGATAACTGCATTAATTTCCTCACTCGTTTTTCCCCATTTTGACTAATTTGGCTAGATATCTGCTATGTCTAGATAACACAGTACGTATATTTCAGTTCTGAAGCAGTGATCAATTTGATTGGGTAGAACTAAGCTTTAATTTTAAAACTGATTTTCAGAATTAAATGGCTCACTTGGCCTAATTCTGTGTGATAGTAGGCACTGTTAAGATCCTTTCGATTCACTGGAGTCAGATGTGCTAGGTTGTCAAGAGTATCAGTCGCTTGCATTTCTGAAACGCAGAGCAAGTTCAGTCCAGTTTCAGATGTATTTTGTTGCTGAAGGTGATGCAGTCACATTGCTATAAACTACCGAGGCAGATAATGATGAATGGATTGGGACCCTATTAGAACATGATTACTGTGTGTAGGGATGATGATTGTCCTGCAACTAACCAGTAGTCTTATGCTGCCCTTTTGAATGTGCTGTGTCCTTAAGTAGTATTTGTGGTCCCTTAATTTATAGACGGGAAGAAAGCTCAAAAAACCAAAAAAGGCTTTCATTCTTCTGTAGTAGATTGTATGTTGGAAATAATTTGCAAAAAAGCATTTCTCTTTGTTTTTGTTCAAATATTTCAGGTGTATAAGAAGAATAATTTTTAACTCTATAGTAAAGCCAACTATCAATGAGAAGGGAGAAAAAGAAATAGACTCCATTACAACCTCTCAGGCTCTACAAATCGCAGGCAGAGCTGGGCGTTATGGCTCATCCTTCAAAGAAGGAGAAGTCACTACAATGCATCGTGATGACCTTGTGCAGCTGAAGGAAATTTTGAGTGAGCCTGTGCGCCCTGTGAAGGTGAGAGGCTCGGTACCCAATTTGTACAGATGTGCTCTCGAGCTGCTTCACTTTGTTCTGATCCCAAATTATTTTTCATTGTGTCTGTTTACAAGTTAGTAATAAAGATGGATTGTGTCATGCCGGAGTGACTTTGAATATATGTCCCATTTGGAGGCTTGCAATATTACATTTACATTGAAGCTGCTCATTTAACAATTAAACGCCTAAACACAAAAAGTTCTTAAGTTCCAGATAAGTGTGCTAAATAAACTAGACTGTGTAAGGTGCTTTGGTTTCTTGCATTTTGTGTTTCTAGATTTTGTTTCTGATGCACTAACTTAAGAACAATATTGAGAACTAATGGAAATCTTTTTTCTTTATTTTCCCTTTAGACAGCTGGCCTACATCCTACTCCTGAGCAGATAGAAATGTTTGCTTATCATCTCCCTGATGCCACTCTATCCAATCTAATCGTAAGAATGAGCAAAATACTAGTTTCTGCTTTAAAAATTAAGCATTGCTTATAGCCACAGCTTTTGTATGAACATGCAGTTTGGGAACCTAACAGACAGCCTTGTGTGTATTTTTTATCAGTTTGTTTCTTCTCTCTGCCGTAGCAGAGACTACAAAATAGAATGCTTAACTTTTCTGTGTTGTGATAAACTTGAAAGCTGTTGAAGTGTGTAAGTATGTCTACATGTGTTGAAGAGTGTGCAAAAACCTTTCCATTTCACCTTTCCTGTATTTTAAATGTAGACTTTTTGGTCTGAGGCTGAAAATATTAGAGATTGAAATTTTGATAAATTTATGTGAAAATTCCTGGGAAACTGGGCTGGTCATGTCAGATTTCTGTACATCTGAGAGCTACCTGATTTTTTTCCTGGTTCTGTGAACTTTATGATAAAACAGTGTGTGCTTAACTTCAAGAAAACAGGTTTTGTGGGATCTACTTGATCTCATCATTAACTGGTTAGTAGAATTTTCGGCAGTGCCTAAACATTTTAAAGTAGAAATTAATCTTCCAGTGCTGTATTTAAAAAACAGTATCACGGTTTTTAGTACACTGGGAAATTCTTAGCAGCTTTCGTGGATTTAAATGCGTATTATTGTTCTCTGCTGACGTGCTGTTATGTAGCAAAATGTATGATTTCTAAATTTGACGTAAATGATTATACTTGGAGACCTCCTGGAAGACTTAAGCTGGTAGGGTGACAGCACACCTTTAAAATTTTACTATTGAGAATTTCTGGGCTAGCATAAAAGTATTAAGATTTAAAAAAATTTTATTCTTGATCTCTTACGTATTCAGTCACATATTTAATTAAGAAGCTCAGTGTTTCTTTAAAGATCTTTTAAAAAATCTCTCAAAGATTTACACTAGGGAAATAATTTTGGGGGCCCATAAAAATTCCCCTTGCAATGTGCAGTGGCATCTCCTGTTTCTCCAAACTTTGGATATGTCTTAGGTATTCTTTGAACTACTCTACTGGAATACCGTATTTATCTTGTGATTCCTTTCTTCCTAAAATAGATCTGTTCCTGACATCGGGCTAAAAATACCTCAATTATTGAATTTTATGCTGTAAAGTTAGCTTTTTGGATCATGCTAAGTGACAAACCTGGAACAAGTTCTAAACATAGTAGTAACTAGTTCCTGTGATGGTGTTCTTTGTAACTAAAATTTACACTGGCAGAACAGTGTGTTTGTTGCTTACAAGACCTAATTGAAAATGCTTACATAAAGCATAGTGCGTTATGTCTTCCTCTCTGATCCTGTGTTAGATAATTTAATGAAAATTCTAGTAAAAGAGTAGAGGGAACTCCCCTACCCTTTTTTTATTACTGGGGTAAAATTTGATATTTTTAACTGTTTTTTCAGTATAACTGGTCTTTGAAACACTGAATCATATTTTGGTTTGGTAATATGAAGTTTAACAACCCTCTCCTGTAATAACATCCTCTTCATTTGGTTATATTTTCACAGGATATTTTTGTGAGTCTCTCACAAGTTGATGGGCTTTACTTTGTCTGCAATATTGACGACTTTAAATTTCTAGCAGATATGATTCAGCACATTCCACTAAATTTGCGATCACGATATGTCTTCTGCACTGCACCCTTGAACAGAAAAGAGCCTTTTGTGTGTACCACATTGTTGAAGGTCAGTTATTTTTTCCCTCCAAAACCCATGGTATTTATATTGGAGCAGGTGGGTCTTGGTACATTGAGACTGTATCTAGCAGCTATATTTATTGTGGGTTTTGTCATTAGATCATTTGAGAACATTCTTAAAGTGCTCACAGGTAGTAATATAAAATAGCCGGAGACATATATATATTTTTTTTTTTTAAATTGCATTCTTCACCATTTTATTGGCCAAAGCTTTTAACTTCTGAGAACTGATTTGCATTTTGTGATGTAAATCAAAGTTTGGATAGCTTTTCTACTGTTTGCCTCAGAGAATCCTACTGCTTGCCTTGCAGGTGATCTTTGAACTGGGAGAGATCAGAATTGTGTTACGTAGTCACTTGTGCACTGTTAAGCTTTGTACTACAGTGTGTCTAAAAGTAGTCCTTAAAAACCAAGATGCCACTGCTTCAAGGTGTTGGCTTGTCAACAAAAGAAAAGAATGTGGGATTAAGTGTCATTGCTGATGTTATAATACAGTTACATAGAATTAAAACCTCAGAAAATACAGTGCTGTAAGTTGCTCTCAGAATTACGTTGTTTCACTTTTCAGGCCTGGATGAACTGTGTTCCACTGTGCCCCCGGAGTGATTATTTTGAGGAATTTGTAGTCAGCTGATTTCAGTTTTTCAGGATTAATAATTTTGTTTGGGACTGTTACTTTGTTAGACAGTATAGCCTTTGTCCCCTTTTAGAGACTGCATTAAACGTTTTTGATAAAATAGTGTAAAAATGAAACTGATGTAGTGTCCTCATGTCAAAGATACTAGACCTGTGCTTTTCAAAAATGGCTAATAATGTTCTTTAAAAATTGAGTGATTCGTTTAAAGAGTTGAAAAAAAAGATATGCCTCATTAAAAAAATGCTGAGCATTCAGATCCCAAGTAATGAAGGTGGAGGGGGGCATAATGTGATGTCGGAGGGAGGTAGGCTATTGTGAATGCCTGTGTGAATTTAAGCCCCATTCCTTGGCAAAAAAAACCAAACCTTCTCATATCAGCCAGTTAGGAAGTTACTCCAAGTCATCAATGCTCCTGAAAATTTTAAATTTAAATCTTATTTGGCCTGTTTATCTGTTAGTAAAATTGCTGAGATGTCTGGGTTTCAGAAGGGCTGATTTGTAGTGCAGATTAATATGTTTGGATTGTGAATAGTGTGTTTCCTATGTCAGGCAGCACATTTAATGTATTCTCAGCCTGGAGATTTTGAAACAAGATAATTAACAGAATAGGAGCAGGAGAGGAAAAAAAGACAAAGTCCGTCTGCTCTGCTAGATGAAATCATATGCCTTCAGTGTTAAAGCTTTTCTAGATAGCTCTATACTTTTGTTGCTTAACTCTGTGCATGGCCCATGGACAAATTGTGTTAATGAGGCCTTGGAAAGGAGAGCTGACTCCTGTGTTGAGTAAGTAAGGAAAAGAATGTGTGGCATGTGGGCTGTGTAAAACAACGCAGGTATTTTCTGGAGTATTCTATGTATACAGACTCAAGGGAATTTAACTCATTTGGGATTTCTTCTTTCTTGACTAACTGAGGACTTCACTGAATCTGCGTGTTTTTCAGTTTGCAAGACAGTTCAGTAGAAATGAGCCTCTGACGTTTGACTGGCTCTGTCGGCACACCAAATGGCCGTTAGCTGCTCCAAAGAACATCAAAGAACTCGTACACCTTGAAGCTGTTCATGATGTTTTTGACCTCTATCTGTGGTTAAGGTATTGTCTTGAAAATTATTTTTATTTTTTCCTAATGTTTATGACTTACAGTCCTAGAAAAACAGTGTCTTCAAGCCCGTGTGTATGTGGTGCAGTGTGGGCTCCTTTGGCCCTTTAGAGGATCTTGACAAATGCAAACATAGCTATGTTATGGGAGCAAGTCATGGGTTCTGCATGTGACTGACAGAGAGAGAAAGTTAAGAAACAAGGTGATCCCGGACTGGAGCAGCTGAAATGCCACTTAAAATGCAGTGGTCTTCCTATGCAACATGTAATAATTTCTTTTTTTAACTTTACATAGTATGTATCTCATTTTTGTCCCAGTCAGCATTCCTTTAAGTGAAAAGGTTTAATTGTGTGTTGTTTTGCCTCTCTTCAGTTACCGCTTCATGGATATGTTCCCTGATGCTGTCCTTGTAAGGGATATTCAGAAAAAACTAGACAGCATTATACAAGTTGGTGTCTGCAACATCACAAAGCTGATCCGAGCTTCACAATCTGCAGCTACTCCTGGCGCAGCAGAAGTTGTGTCAGAAGACTTTCCACTTTCAAGGACTAAGAGAGATACCAGGGCAGTTTCAGATCATCATGGTGCCAAATCCTCAGAGGCATTCTCTATTCCAGTGGAGGTTCCAGGAGAAAGAAGAGCAAAGAACTTGAAAGCCTATCGGTCTACTACGAGACAGGAGGATCTGAAAAGCCATGGACGTGGATCTCTTGCCAACAGATTGCTGCGTGAAGGACTTCTAACACAAGAAATGCTGCGACAGCTGGAGAGTGAGTGGCAGGATCAACACAGGAATGGTAGATATGGCCTTGGTTCCAAAAGAGATCAGAATAGTTCAAAGGAAATGGGGAAAAAAAAAAAATAGAACCATGTCCTAATTCTGTTTAGTTTTTATTCATAAAATAAAATACTATTTTAATAACTTCTTTGGCATTTCATGTTTACACTGCTGCAGCTCCTTGATGTTTTTCCTTCTCCTGTGACCAGTTATGTGAAGCATTCAGGGAAAGGGACTCTTAAAATCTCAGAGGCCATAAGTTTGCTTTTATGAGTCAGCTGTACCCGTTTTCAGTCATGGTGTTCAGCGTAAGTGTATGATCTACTGCTGTGTGAAAATTTGAACTGATGTCTTTTTGCAAGATATCCTCACATCGTTAATAAACATCAGATATTCCACTAGTAATGAATTAGCTACTCATTCCATCCCTTCACAAACGGCAGAGTTTAACAGATAACGAACAAGTAATGAACAGCCTGGCAGGAAATTGGGTCAGAATGGTGATAAGAGTCATGCACTTCTAACTTTTGTGTCCTGTGAAAATGTGGAAGGAGGTGAAAAGCATTTGTGTTAATGTGTTGGGGAATGATGAAATTCTGGCCATGGGAATTTTTGAGTAAATTCCAGTTCTGTCATCTGAGGGGTAGTTACTGAAACAAAGCAAAATCTGTCCTTGCTCTTTAAATTGTATTCTTTCTCCTAGGAAAAGTGCATCACACTGATTCAGGCAAAGTTTGGGAGGGAGGAAAAAAAAAAGTTCGATTATGATTTTTGGGGGGAAGGAGATGTTAGAGGCATAGGTATAATTTATTTACTTTTGAGAAATTCAGATGTCTGTTTCTCCTTGACTGTTCTAATTCAGTTTCATACAAATTATTTTGTTCTGTTGCACTTCGTAAGTGTGTTTTGGCTTCACATGCCAATTTGTTTGTGATATCTGAGTTTTGAGAGGAGACGTAAAATATTTTACTTAAGCTCGCATAACAGCTTATAGTTTTAAGTAACAGCCTGTGGGTTGATATTTATGCCAGTCATATTGCCACATGCCTGTTTTATCGTGGCTGTCATAAACTGGAAAAGTCAGGGTGCTTACCACCTGCAGGAAGGTTTAATTTGTTGGAACTAAGTACTCAGGAAACAGACTTTTTTTTTTCCTGATGTGGCATCACTGAATAATATTTAAGGCAGTGCACCACCAGGCTATGCCTCTTTCATACATGTGCAGGTGCTCTGTCATTTGGTTTTAGTGTGAGTAGCTTTAAGGTACGCTTTTGAGCTCCCAGTAGGGATACTGGAGAGTTGAAAGAATCAGATGCTGAAACTGCTGTGTATTCACAGAAATGGGTTTCAGCGCTAGGACATGTTGCTGGGGCTGCCTGAGGAGAGTAATGCTGCAGCAACCGTGTTTCTGGGGTTGGCTATATCTAATCTGCAGATCCTGCTTGTGTTAATGTTGGGATACTTGTAAAAGCCAGGTTGAATTTCACTGTATCAAATACCTGACTTTCTAAAATGATTAACCACATACTTCTGCAGGTTGAAAGTTTGCTCTGAATCCCCTTTGCTTCCTCCTAGTATCAATCCTTTAAGCTGCTGTTCAGAAAAAAGTCTGCAGCAGTCTGAATAATGTTTTTAACAGCTGTTTTCAGTGTATTTCATGTACTGTTTCCCCATTATTTACTAAAAAGCAAGCAGTGCATAAATGTTTCTAGTCCACATGATCTGCTGATTTCAGTACCAGACTGGTGGGGAGGGAAGGTTTTAGGTCCTTCCTCTGCAAATCCCCATCTTTCTTTCCTCTCCCAAGAAAAACCAAGCAGCTATGTATGTGTGGCAATGACCATGTGAATGTTGTGAATTTTCTGCTTTGTGGATGAGTAATTCGGCTTTGCTTTCCCAGAGTCCTGACAGCCTCTGCTTAACAGCAACATGACTTGTGCAGAATGCGAGCTTGCAATTAACCCTTACAAATGTATTCCATCTGATACTATTCAAATAGCTTGTGTGATGTGGATTATGTGATTGAGTGGTATCAATTGCCTCTTTGTGTCCTTTGCACTTGACAGGGAAGTTGTAGTTGCTTAAGCCTGCAGATGGGTTTTGACAGCATGCATTTGCCCACTTACCGCTTAAACTGCAAACTCCTTGCTGAATCTGCAAACCACTGTTTAAAACCACACTTGTGCAAGGACGACTCCTCTGTTTTCTCTCCCCCAGTGCGTGTGGGGTTGGGTTGCAGGAGACCCACATTGCTACTGTACTTTGCTTCTAGTCTGTTTTGATAAGTTTATCCTTTAAGTGTATGCTAAGCTGCATACTAGTGCATATTTTTGAGCAAGGAAAGAGTGGCTGGGACTTCGGGGTATAAGCCAGCCTTGTGTTTGAGCAGCAAACCTTGCAATAAGGAAGCTAAATGACTATAAGCATTCTTTTTTGTATTTTGCTGAGATTAGCACTTGGCTTAACTCATTGCTTGTTTCCATAGTGACTCCATAGTAACAGTTTTAAGAGCTCTGAAGTTTATTCAGGCGTTTCCAGGCTGACTTTTTATGAAAGTTTTCTTTTCTTCTGAGCTAATGGTGTGGCTGTCATTGACTCCCATTAGAATGGCTGCCAAATTGATCCCATGTGGTACAACCCGGACTGGTGTGGTGCAAAGCTATGCCAGCTGCACATTTTTAACGTGCCCTGTGCAGGCAAGCCCCTGGGGGAGGACTGAGTGGCCTCTTGCTCTTCTTCATGGGGCTGTGCCAAAACTTTTTAAACAGCATCAACAACATCATTCACTTGATCTGGGAATCACATTTGCAAAACTGTTTATTTCAGGTGTTCACGTTACAGCTGTTCAGAAGTTTATTGATTTTACAATTTAATTTTTTTGTGTTTATTTGTTATGTTTCAAATGTAAAACGGTGATTGTAACAGCACCACTTGGTAAAAGCCTTCTTTCTCTTAAGCCAATATGCTCTTTTCTGTCTGTGCTGTCTCCATCTCTTCTAAATAGTGTCTATCCTTGGAGTGGATTTTCCAGTCAGTCCCCTCAGGTGTTCTGCCTTATTTTGCAGCCTGAAGTTGCCCTAGGAGGGGCATATGCAGGACGAATGCGGGGACTCCTTTCTGTTCTGAGTTTTGTTGAACATGTGGGAATATAATGGGAAACAGAGCTGCTGCTACTGGGAGTGGAAATGTGTTCTAAGGTTGGTCTTGGAAGCATAAGCTATAACAGAAGGATTTTTCCTGATGACTGACCTGTAGCCTTGTGCACCGTCTCCTTGTTAACCTGGGTGCCAGCCTCAGCAACCAGTGTTGCCACTGCCTCGGATACCTCACCAAAGACAGATGCATTTCGCCAGCAATAAAGTGCTTATTAATTTGGTACCTCTTTCTGGAGGTAACTGGTGCATGTTTAGGTGATGTACTCAGACATTTATCTGAATTTCCCCATTGTAGCTGTGACCTCCTTTTCTCTGCAGGCCTTAGGCTGCAAGGCTGCGCGAAGCGGGTGGGCTACCTGAGCACCAGCCTCTTCAGGATTCTCCATTGTGCCTTGAGACAGGGTTTGGAGGGAGAACTGCAGGAGAAGGAAGCAGAGAGAGGGGTATAACTTTGAAGTCTTGTTGGCCTTTGCAAAGGGGGAAGGGAGGGTTTGTGACTAACTTTTATTGGGTACAGCTCTAACAAAGGGAAGAAACAACATTGCCTCAAGCTTCCAAGCAGTGTGCAATTGGAGCTGATCTGTTTCACTTGGTCCTGGGTTGTTTCCCCTGTACTGGCCAGAGTACATGCAAAATGGCTGTAATATATTTGGGTATTGGGCCCTTAGTGCATTGAACTGCTGTCTGCATGGAAATGAGAGAATGTCTTGTCTTTTCTTGCACAACAGCCAGCCTGAAGCTAGGATGCACCAGGGATGAGCGAACAAGTTACACAGTGATTCTGACATGTCAGGTATTTAACAGAGCTTGCTGCCAGTTTAGTAACGTTCAGATCTTTGAGACCCTTTTCCAGTGGCATCTGTTAGAGAAAGAAAGAAAAGAGAGAATGAAAAATAAATCTACTGTATTACAGACACAATGAGCTCTGGATCAGTGGGATGGAGCTTCAAAGGTGATGTTTTCAATTTTGCTGGCCAGAGGGGTTGTGACTCGGATGGCATGGGTAAACAATGAGGAAAGAGACAGTCCCTCTGGGAGTCAGTGGCTGACTTAACGAGCCAGCAGTTATTAAAAGATGAATACAGGAGAAGTGAACCGTGCTTTCTGACTGGTAGCATGGCTTTTTTCGTCTTTCTTTTCTCCCTTTCTCTTGAAGATCAAAGGCCTAATTTTAGAACAAGCCCTATTTATGGACTGTTCAGCCACTCTGTCTGCTTTAGTCTTGTTCTAGAATAGTGGAAAATAAATAGAGCTGGCAGGATCTCCCAGTGTCCAGAGCTCATCCCTGATGCAAGGCAGGAGGGGAAAGAAAAAAAAAAAAAAAAAAGAAAAAGACCTCAACCTATCCTAGCAGAGGTTCTGTATAGAGCTTTGTCTCTGCAGAGGGAGTTCCCTTCCCCTCCCTCCACTCTTTCAGTCTTTCCTTGTGATCAGAGGCTGAAAAAATGTAACCTGCGACTGCTCCTGATGTTCAGCAGAGCCATGTCCTTCTGATCCATGCCTTCCTGACATGCTGTAGCTGCCAGGACTGGGCAGAGTCCTCTTCCTGAGACTGATGCCGAGTATAGAGTTGAGTATTTTTTTGTGTGTCTATGGATTATATTCCTGTTCATACGGTCCAGCATGATGATCAACTGTACTTTTTTTACAATAGCATGAGGTTGTTTGGTCCACTTCAGGCTATGAATTGATACAGCCTGAGATCCTTTTCTGCTAACTGGCTGCTTCTGCCCCGCTCTGGATCTGTGTAGACAACTTTCTACTTCTGCGCAGTAGTTTGTGTTTCCTCACATTACTTGGCACCCCCCACAACTTCCATCGCCCTCTTCTCCCCATGTCCCAGGGCTGTTTTTCTGATTTATCAAAATCATTTTTAATTGTAATCTTGTTCTGCCAAATTTTGGGTGGCAGTTGTCCGCTAGTGCAGGAAGTGTGCTCAGTTCCAGCTGAAATACCGAACAGTAATTGGGGGGAAACACACCGAGTGTAGGTGTAGTTTGAGAGTGAGCTTCTAATTACTCCATGAGAATGCAGTCTTTTTTGGTTTTTGTTTTGTTTTTGTTTTGTTCCTCTCCTTTGTGTCAACATTTTACCCAGTTTCCTTCGGGTGATGTTTCCATAGTCTGTATCACTTGATACAATGACAGATCCTGGAAACACTTGAGTATTCAAAAGGAACTTTTGAGAGTAATAGTTAAAGGCTGTGTCAAATTCAGCTCTGATGGTGCCGCTCTTACTGTAGGCACTCTGTGCTGCCAGTTAAAGGCATTTATCAAGTGATGCAGTCTGATATCAACACTGTTGGCTGCCAGGTAAATCTGCCCCCTCCCCAGGTTTTGCAACACCGAGGCTCTGCATTGGTCTGAAACTTTGTCTTCAGGAGGGGTGAAGGGAGAATAATCTCTACAAAATCTCTCCTCTGGAAATTGCGCAAGAGGTATTTCAGCTGGGGGCAGGGGTCTGTGTGTCTCTCTGCTCCTTTTCACGGCTGAAGCTTAATTGGAAAAAAGCCGCAGATAAGGGTGCACTGTGTGGAACTAGAGCAGAGTTAATTCATGCGGAAGAGCTTGTCTCGCAAGTAGGAGCGCTGAGCAGAGGGAAGAAACCTCCTAAAATCCTCTCTAGCTTTGCAGATTCCCTGCAGCACTTTGTTGCACGTTGTGCTCGTGGGAGCTTGTCAGCCCCCCGGAATGAAGCGGGGTGAAGCAAGGCAGGCTGCGTAGCAACTACATTGCGAAGTGGTAACAATTCCCAAGTGGGGCAGTAACAAAATCGGTTTTTCTCCCCTTCAGCTTGGCAGCTCTCCAGGTGCCTGCTCTGGCACAATGAAGTGTGGCTGGGGAGGGAGGGACTTTGGGTTGATGTGGGGGGGTGATACAAAGAGACAGAAGTTTAATCATTGAACCAATCACACTGGATGGATTTATTTCTGGACTCAATTTCCCAGGAACTCCACTATCTCACCCTGGGGGAAATGCCTCAGCTGAAGTTTCTCTAGCTCCAGTTTCGTGAATAAAGACCTGTCGCTTCGGAGTTACTCACAGCAGCTCTGTCACTACTGACTCATCCATCTGCTTTGAGAAAATGTTTGCCGTCCACTTGCTAGCTTTCCATTTCACGAAGCTAAAAGAGGATCAAATAAAAAAGGTAAGATGCAGTGTTAGCTGATTCATATTTTGAGAACTGTGTTACTCGGATACTGAGGTGTCTGCAGTATGTAATGCAGACTAGATAATGGCGTTATCTACTAAAGCCATACAGCCAAATGGGGTAAGAAGTATTTGAACCCTAAACCATCTGACGAGTGTGAAAATAGGTCTGGTTAGTGCTTTTCCCTGCACAGCTACAAGTTCCCTTCCAGTAATGGAGCAAATGATCTTCAGTAAGGAAAAGTGGTACTTAAACTTTAGCTGGCATGGTGTGGTATAGTCCAGAGGACAGAAAGGAACCTCTTGCTGAATTGCGTTGCAAGCATAGCATGAAGGGTGGGATTTCTGAAGCTGAGCAGGAATCAGAGTCACTCACATTGTAGCAGGGGTAGGGAAAACTCCTGGGGTCTTTGGGCCGGGTCTTCTGGGACGCAAGAGACAGTTCCAACTAGTGTTGGTGTAGGAGAAGTGCCTGTGCCTCCTCTCTGGTTGTCCAAACCTGGCTGATCACTCTGATGTTTATAGATGCAACCTTTAATTACAGTCGGAAAAGCTCAGGATGGCCCAGATCTGAAGCCATCAGGACTGGGAGCGAGCTGCCTAATGGTTGCTCTTCCCTAATCTGCTTTCACGGCCGTGCTGTAATGGGTTTTTGGCTCTCCATCATAAGACCATGTGGGACCTGTAAGCTTCTTGGGTCAGAGGTTTTCTGGTTTCTAGACATGTCCCCTGCAGGTCCTCTGTTCTCCTGGCATCTCCATTGAGTGCTTTCTGGTGGCCATTGCTGCCAGGCAATGTCCTCTTGTTTTCCAGCCAGCTGGAGGCAGGGCTGTCTGCAGACGCACGGCGGTGCGGGAGATCCAAGGTCCTGGTGGGTAGATCCGCCTGCACCGCTGAGCTCATCAGCAAAGCAAGCAACACTGGGTTGTCTTCTCTGTGCTCTTGCTTAAATATGGAGTTGCTTGTTGTTAGGGGGGCTTCTTCCACTAATTCTGCCTTGAAGAGAAGTGTTCCAGGAGAGATAGTGGTAACTCAACAGTCAAATGTCTCTGTCTCTCAGTCATAGCCCTTCTATCCCCAGGGTTTAATGTGATTAGAAGGGGGGCCCCAATGCCCTTTCCTTGTGTGAGGATCAGATCTAAGCTCTCTCATCTAGACAGTGCTATTTATTCTTACTTTTTACTAAGAAAGGGAGAGACCTTATGGAGCAGTGCTTGGGTGGAGTGGGCTCTTCAGAGAAACATCCAGAATGTAGTTGAAGGAGGACTTCCCTGAAGTGAGGAGAGTAGAGAGGAGGGGGCAGAGGGATTCTGGCAAAGTCACTTAAAAAATTAAATCTTTCTGCTAGGTGCAAACTAGCCCTGCCTGAAGGCAAGAAACCACATGCTCTTTAGAGTTCTCTTTTAAGAGGCTCAGGGTAGGCTGTATGGAGCAGAGTTGATTTCTTCCTAATTAGAAAGAAGGAATGCCTTCCCACCTCTCCCTCCCCAGGCTTATTTGCTCTCTGGTGGCAAGAACAAGAGCCTCCCTGCCATGAAAACAGTGCTGTTCCCATAATTGAGGCTAGACACTTAAAACCAAGGACTGTTCTTATGTGGTGGGAGGGAGGCAGCAAGACCGAATTTGGTGTTGCTCAGCCTGGCCTTTTCTGTGTTTACAAGCAAATGGTATGTGAGCAGGCCCTTGCTCTGGTTGTAAATCAGGCTAGAGAGTCAGCAGGCTTTCCTGGGCTCTGCGTTATCTAGTTCCTTGGAGAGGACTGTCTCCTCCTATGGTTGTAGGTAAACAGCGTGGGGAATGCAGTTTCTATGGGGAGCAGGGAGCTGGTGTGTGTTCTCTGCAGACAGACATGGTCATTTTTATTACCGTTGAGTTTTTTTCCCACAGAAACTTCTGTCACAAGGTTATTTGGGTACGTGTGAGAGTGCGTGAGTGCTCTATGTCTCCAGTCATTTTATTATCTTTTTTTGGTTTGGTTTTCTTTTTTTTTTTTTTTTTTCTGGTATGCCCAAAAAAGCAGTGCTGGTACTTGGGCTGAGATGGTGGATCCTACACTGTGATGGGGCCTCAAAAAAGCCTTGGAGGAAATCAAGTGCTTGTGCAAACAAGGGCTACAAAGAAAGATCTAAATAATGGCCTTTTCAAGGTACAGCTGTATTCAAAGGCAGCTGCTTCTCCTTGCCAATTGCATCTTGTAGTTTAAGATGTTCTCCTCTGTGTGTGTATGTTTTGCTGTTAGGCAAGTGCTGGAGTTGCTTTCAGGGTCCTGGCTCTTTCAGGTGGGTCATTGCTGACCGGTTTAAAATGGAACGGTGAATAGGTAATTAGTTTGTGCCTCATTAATATAAGTCCAAATTGCAGAAGAGGCCAATTTATCTGCAACCTGCGTTCTCCTCTCTTTAAACAATGCTACCTTTTAAATCCTGCCTTGTTGCTGCTGGGACTTGTTTTGTGCATGTTCTCCCAGTCCTCCAGACCTCCCTATGTAAGTGGGACTGATGAAGTGCTCTGAACAGATAAAGCAGCATAATAATCTAGCCCATGGTGCAAGAGCCGAGTGTCTGTACTAGCGAAGCGTTGGAAGCTGTCCCATCTCTCTCCCCTGCCCACCACCTCTGGCCCTGAGTCTCATGTCATGGGGAGTAGGATGTTAACACAGGTTACCCTCCAGGGTACATCAGGTTGTTTTGTGGAGCACAGAATTATTATGCCTGCGTCATGTTTGTTCATACAGCACCAAAGTCTGGCTCCCCAGTGGAAAAGCATTTGGATGTTGACAGATTCTTATTTTCCTGCGTTAATCCTTTGTTGTACCCAGCTACGTAGTTTCTAGACCACCTTACTAACAGCTGTCTATCCAGCCCTGCAGGTAAATATCAGTCCAAAATGTATGTGGTCCTGAAGACGAAAACCTTAAGTTTTGTTCTGATGAAGCTGCACAGAAACGCTGATTCACTTCTCTACCAGTTTAACTGAATGAGTGTCTGCTACTTCATAGATGCTTTTGATTCCCTTTAGATTCAACTGGCTTTTATTTTGATGTATGCTGTGAGTTATAGACCCTTAAGAAAGGATATTGATTGCACCCAATATCTATGTGTTTTAGACATAATCCTAGAATCACAAGAGAATGGAGGGCAGAGCTAGAGTGAGAAAAAGGCTTTGAGCTCCAGCCTGGCATGCCAACAAAGCTAATTGTCTGTGGAGTGAAGCAGTAGCTGAATAGATGTTTTCAGGTTGTGGCTGACACGCTTGGGTACTGATGGCATTTTCTGGACCTGACTCAGAGAGGTCAAATTCTCATCAGGTCGAGATACTTCGCAGTTCTAGTTCATTACATGTATAGGAGGAGAGGATGGTGTAAAAACAGCTTGTCAGGGTGTCAAGCAAGTCCCATGGCCTTATGTATGTTGGCAAGTTAGTGAGCCATCAGAAAAAGTGGCTAACTTTTTGACAGTAATTCACCAAGGCTGCATTAAATATTTTCAAAACAAAGTTTTTATAACAGTAAATGTTCTGATGATGTCCTGGAGCTTGCTTGCACTGATAAGCGTGGGAATTTAGGTGCTGAGGTAAAAAATGAAATGAACTTGTAGAATCAGAGAGGTGGGGTTTGCTCACTTTCAGTTTGTTACATATGTAAAAGGAATTAATTTATCTCCTTAGGATCTGTTTAGCCTCATGTCCATCAAGTGGGTGGGAATGAGCATAGTAATTCTTGTCCAACATAATGTAGGGGTGCTGCTGGAATTGGAGTTCAAGATTTTCAGATCCTTCACGCCAAACTGCACCCTTCATTGTTAGAAAACTAGTGCAAGTGGCTAGGAAGTTCCTGCATTTTCTCTGCTTGCAGAGATAAAGGAAGCCTCTACAGTGCACATAGGAGAGTGTAGTGTGAAAGCAGTGCTCATCCCAGGCAGCTGCTAAGCACGGAGGAGCCTGCATGCCTCCCGAGTAACACCTTTCATCTTTCCAGGTTGACAGGTACCTGTATCACATGCGTCTCTCTGATGATGTCTTGCTGGATGTGATGGCTCGCTTCCAGGCCGAGATGGTAAAGGGCCTGGGGAGAGACACCAACCCCACGGCAACAGTAAAAATGCTGCCATCATTTGTACGCTCGCTTCCCGATGGCTCAGGTGAGTTCCCCCTGCTCCATCACAGCAGTGCTGGTTTAGGAAGATGATGCCAATACTCAAGGACAGCACAGCAAAGACACAGGGCAGCCAGTGGCTTCCGGTTACTGCCTATCATGTTGAGAAAGCAGGTGTGTATTGAGGAGACAACAGCTTGGGGGAGTGCTGGCAGAGGGTTTTTTCCCTGCACCAGGTGGATTTTGACCTAGTGCTGCTCGTTTGAGGAAAAGACCTAGTAAGTGGTCAGAAAACAGCCTCTTTCATCTGCAAAAGTGGCTGTACCTCGTGCAGGCCTTGCTGCAGGAGCTGTGGCTGGACACGGCAAGGGCAGCCTCTACAGCTCAGACCCTGCAGTGCAGTGTGCTGCAGGTGTGGGGATGTGGGCAATGCTGCGGCCCTGGCGTTCACGGAGCTACAGGGAAGGCAGCATGCTACAGGGAAGGCAGCATGCTGCAGTGAAACCCCTCAAATTGCTAAGCGTCAGCAACGTTGCGTTCTCAGAGCTGTGATCCCCTCTCGGCTTCTGACAGCAAACTCTGCAGTGCTTTCTCTGTTGCCTCAAAAAGTGATCCCCTCCTGCCCTTCCTTGCCTTCTGCATTGTGAAAATCTGCTTCTGGGTGGCGTCTACCAGCAAGCAGCCTGCTCTGCTTCTGCAGCTGGATCCTTGTTTCCAGTTGCCCCTGAGACTTAAACAGAGAGGGAGAAAGTGCAGTGGTGTCCTCTGGGAGGATGTGAGGCGAGGTGGTATCCAAAAGCCTGTCTTGTTCGGAGAAGTATGCACATCCAAAATGACTTTCCTGGCTCAGCTGGCTCCTAGCAGTGCAGGCTGACAGAAAACTATATTTTCCCAGGTTTAACCAAGTCTATGAATTTGTGCAGGACTCTGTGTCTGGCCTAGGTCAGGACTCAGTGTATAACAGCTGTGCAGAAAACTTAAGAGAAATGTTTGCTTTGTACCTCATTTCCACAGGACTTTATTCCTCCTGAAGGTAATTTTCCTACAGTTAAATGATAAATAATGGCTTTAATGGCATAAAGGGAACATTTGGAGGCTAGCCCCTTGAAATGAGGGATGTCTGAGAGAAATAATATACAATCCCCCTCAAACTGCCTGGCTGGAACTGAGTACTCTTCCTTTTGCTGCTACCTTCATCAAAGAAAAAAGTATTAGCTTAATCCTTGCTACCTCAGTGACCATCACTGGTTCTGAGGTCTCACATGCCCCACTGACCTGGTCCTGAAATTTCAGGGAGCCCCTGAGGTCAGGAGATTTGGAAAATTGCATGTAGTGTCATTGCTGTTGCAAGACTTCATCTTCCTCAAGGCCAGCTTTGGACAACGCTCTCCTGCCCTGCATGACCTTTCCGCTGTGTCAAGGAAGTGGTGCAGAGTCAAGCTGGGCGATGTCTTATTGACACACCACCTATTTTAAGTATCACATTGATTTTTCTATTTTTGCTCTCTTGCAAAATGCTTATTGGTTATTTTGTTTCCAGACAAAACTTCGGGGGTGGGGGGGGGTGGGGTAAACACCTCAAACTGGGCTGGATTTTCCCCATTTGCAATAGCAACAAACTTTCAGGTTTTTCAGCGCCCTCAGTGTTGGCACCTGAAATGACCCACATGGAGCATGATCAGTTTTTAATCATTTAGGGATTAATGGTCTGACTAATGTCACAGTTTACTGAGTAACCCAATTTGCCTCCTTGCCTTTGTGATATCTGACCATGGTATTACAGGTAGAATTTCCTCCTTCCTTTCCTTTCAGGGTCAGATTTGATAAAATTTAGTCAGGTGTTTGGACTGTGGAACAAAGATCATGCCAGGCTATGCACATACCACTGCGTTTTCCTTTTGGGAAGGGCCTTCTGTGCGTGGGATAGATAATTGTTTTATTGTAGCAGTGAGGCCAAACTGTCCTTCTGTCTGAGGTCTCCTGCTAGGGAAGAACGTGTTTGAGCTAAGAGTGCTGCTGACTGAGAAACAGAATAGTACTTTTACAGGAACACTTAAAGGCATTTGGAAATGATTGTGGTGGTTGACTTTGGGTGGGAAATTAGTCTTGCCCCACCTGGAAGCAGACTTCTGCAGTAGGACCAAGTCCTAACATGTGACTGCAAATCCTGCATCCTTTACTGGACATAGGTAATGCTCTCAAACTCCCATTTCCCCGTATTTCAGGTGTGTGGTTTTACAGCCCCTGTGTTCTCTGCTTGGCTTTGCAGTTGCTTTGGGCCTGTCTTGCTGAGAAGCTTATCCCTCTGCAGCTTGAAAACATGCTACTGTGGAAGGAGCAGGGTGGCCAAAACCAGACTGCTAAATAAAAATGAAATTAGCTGCCATGTAGCAAGCTAAGAGGAGGGACCTGATACCCTTGGTTAGGGTTGCCAGCCTGCAGCCTTCCTTGTGATGCTCCCACGCCCATAAAATAAGGAACTGCCGTGATGGGGCAGGAGAGCCTGTGGCTGCTGTGAGGCAGGGGCCCTGGGCTGTAGCCTTCAGCTTGGCATCTGGGCCGTACTTCTCAGCCATCACCAGTGACGGTTGCCCACTTGTGTTGCAGAGAAGGGTGACTTCCTTGCTGTTGACCTGGGTGGCTCCCAGTTTCGTGCCCATCAGGTGAAGGTGTTTGATGACGGGAAGCAGAGCAGCCAGCTGGAGAGCAAGTTTTACCCCACACCCAAGGAGGTCATACAGGGTAACGGAGCCGAGGTAGGGCACACAGGTTTTTCTGTGGTGGTGCTGTGCTTGAGTGCATGCCTGCCAGACACAGCCTGACTCTCTCCTCTCCTTTCTTGTGCAGCTATTTGATTATGTTGCCGACTGTCTGTTAGACTTCATGGAGACCAAAAACCTGAAGTGTAAGAAGTTACCTCTTGGCTTTACATTTTCTTTTCCATGCAAACAGACCAAATTGGAAGAGGTAAGATGCAAAAAGAAATATTATTGGCAAGCCTAGCTCCTTGCCGAACCTGGAGAAGCTATTGCATGGGAGTGTTACCCTGTGGCCTTTTTGTGGGGTCATGTTTACACAGCTCTCTGAAGAAGGCATGGATGACCATTAACATTTAACTAGACTTGACTACCATTCAAACACTCATTTCGGATCTCAAGGCAACATGATCTTTAAGCAAAAGCTAGTATTTCAGTTAATCAGTACCCAATTCCGTCGTAACCATGTGCCCTTGTATGAAGACCGTTAGACTGTAAAACACATACTTTTGTGTCCTGAAGCATGTTTCTTTTTTTAATCACTCTCATTCAATTTCTTTTTTACAGTTGATTCTAAATAGGAAAGACCTGTAGCTGAGCTGTTAGAGAGGCCGCATGGGGAAATGAAGGGCTGATTGCAATTATTTGGTGGCCTCTTATTCTAGCCTCGTTTTTATTTCTAGAGATCTGTGCTTTGGGTCCCAGTCCTGCACGTGCTTTTTGCTTAATGCTATTGGTTTGCGATGAGCATCAGTAAAGCCACACATGCTTTAAACAAAGCACAGGGAGAAGCATTTGCAGGACTGGGACTTTATTACTGTACTGTACTGTAGTTGTGTTTGTACTGACAGGCACCTCAAGGTGAAATGTTCTGCTGTGACTTATTTTGACTCGCATTTTAATGTGTGAAGAGACATAGTGGGCTTCTCCACAGACTTTGGTCTTGGTTGTCTTTGTGGCTGGTTTGTATGCTAAAGTTGGAGCTTTGGGTCACTGGACTGTTACTTTGCAGGGGGTTCTTCTTGCCTGGACAAAACACTTCAAAGTCCGAGGAGTTCAGGACACAGATGTGGTCAGCTCTCTGCACAAGGCCCTCCAGAAGCATAAGGCAAGTTTTATTCCTGCAGGAGGCGTACCTGGGTGGCCCCAGATTGTCCCCCTGGGAGGTCAGCTCTTGGTGTGTGGGTTGTTTTGGCAGTTGTCAGACATCCTTCAAGGACAGCCAGTGACAAATGTCCAGCGTGACTGTATATCTAGTAGATCTGTCTCTCCCTTGGAGCTAAAGCCATGGAAGGGGACATGCAGCTGCAACTCAGGCTGGCCCCAGGTCAGTCCAACAGTGATGGCAACTGCACACTGATAAACCGGGCTGGCCGTGACAGCGGGCCAGTATGGCCTTGCTGTCTGAGTTAAAGGCAAGTCTGTTGTGAACCCATTTGGTAAGACGTGGATACACGCTGTGTTTCGTAGCCTGGCCTGTGGGATGAAGGTTGGGAGAGGGAAGCTATCATCTCAAATTGGCATACCTAACACTACCTGGGCTTGCTTCAGTCTGTGGGATGGAGCGGCTGATTGTAATTTTTAATTGTCAGCGGTAAGACATGATTAAATCTGCCCTTGAACTAGTGTACACCTTTGAATAATATTGTTTTAATATTTTTGGAAAGCCTTGTTTTTCATGTTCAGTGCTATTGGTAACACCATCTAAGAAACACAGAGCATCTTTGTAGTAAAGAGGAAATTCTTCTGTCTTCTCGCATGGTAAAAATCCAGCCTTGATTTTGGTTCACTTCTTTCTCTGCATCAATCTTGCTGTGGTTAGCAGGAACAAAGGATATGAGACTTCCTGGGTGAAGTCTGGCCTCCTGCTAGTGTTGGCATCTGAGTTACAAGAATCCTTTGATAACTTTGATTTTACTTTATCAAACTACCTCAGTGGGAAAGGAAAACTGCACAGCTTTGATGGAAAGTCGTTTAACTTGAGTGTGATATTGGTGCGCGGCCTTGTGTTGAATAGCTGCATTTATGTATGTATATTTTCTGTCCTGTTTGGTGGTGGGACCTGCCCAGGCGGTAGGACATTATCCTGTCACGCAGCCCATAAGGGCAGATACACGGGTGCTAGCATATCGCAAAATTCAAACCGGTAACACGCATAGTTTTTCTGGCAAATGATGTTGGACTGGGGAGAAGCAAATCTTGCAAGCAAAGATCCTGGCTGGCCAAGCACTTGAGAATTCAGGTATGTTTGTTACTTTGCAGGGTTGTGGGGATAGTGTTATAAAAGGAAGTAGTGCGTCTTTCAACTGAAGAGCTTTCCTGAATCAGGCCTTCAAAGTATGACCTGGGGAGTATGTCTGCATGCTGTTGCTTTAACACACAGGAAGCTTTCTAAGCCTTTTTTTCCTCTTAATCACCTATCTTTATGCTACTAGGACATAGATGTTGATGTGTTGGCACTGGTCAATGACACCGTGGGAACCATGATGACTTGTGGATATGATGACCAGCGCTGTGAAGTTGGACTCATAATCGGTAATTTTTTTCTGTTCACTAAATAGTTTTTTTCCCCTCATTTGTTTAGTCCTAACAAATCTGGAGTAGAAGGGAGTGTCTCAGTACAGGAAAGAGCAGGAAGAAAATGGAAAAAACAATGGTCAGATTTTCAAGCCTGGCTGCCTTCTGTAAAGCAGCTGTTTTTATGCTGATCACATTGCCATCAAATACCACAGTCCCCATTTTGTCTGGGTTCAGTTGTGACCAGCATACTAAACTTTTCTGCTGACTGTATAGAAAATTGCTGTCTGTCTGTCCAGAGAAAGCTGAATTCCTCTCACGTCTGGTAGTTAGGATCAGCTATGCTTTCTACAATGTCTCCACTTTGTGCACCGTGGTGGCTTTTTTAAGGCACATAGAAGTACATTTGAAAAAGAAAAAATGTTTTTAAACAAGTCAAGCCTTAGATTAATTTCCAAAATCTTTTCACTCACTGGGAAATGATTATTTAACAAGTGCAAGTGCCTTGATATTAGCATCCTGTACCACAGGGTTATGTGTTCATATTTTCTTCCAAAGACAATATACTGACTTATTCCCAAACACGTGGACTTAACACAAACAAAAAGCAAACCTGGAACAAGGAGGTAATTTATCCGCACTGTCTCCAACATGCACAGGGACTGGCACCAACGCATGCTACATGGAGGAAATGAGGCACATTGATCTGGTGGAGGGTGATGAAGGGAGGATGTGCATTAACACAGAGTGGGGTGCCTTTGGAGATGATGGTGCTTTGGATGACCTCCGCACAGAGTTTGATCGGGAACTTGATCTGGGATCTCTTAATCCTGGAAAACAATTGTAAGTGATTCCCTGGCTGATTTGCCTCGGCAGTCTGAGTTCTCTGAGTGCATTTCCAGCCTATGCCAGGAGCCCCTTTGGAACAGGAATTGGGTTAAGTGAGCCTGTGTCGCCTTGATCCTGGTCCTGATCCTGGTCCTGTCCTATCCAGACCTTTCTCTTCTGGCAAGGGTGGGTAACTTTTACACCTCCCTGCCTCACAGGCCAAGGGATTGCTGCTGCAGTTGCTAATGGGTTGTTAAAAATAGATGGTTGCTCTTATATGATGCTGTGGAGGGGTAAAGAGAGGAAGAAGGTAAACAAAGGGCATATTTAAAGCCTGTTTCATCAAAACTGCTGCTACTGGCTATGCTGCTTGCAAGTCTTTTGAAAACTCTCTTCAATCACTTACTTATCTTGAGGGGCTGTTGCTGGGTCCCAGGACCTCAGGATGGCATCCCATCTACAACTTAGCTCCCAAACCCCTTTTGTACATGCTTAAATGTGGTCAAGCTGCATAAAAACATAAGATGCTCATGCTTGAGCTTTTTATAGCTCTGGCTAGCTGGTGAACACCTGTAATTCTTCCTGTGCCCCATTCCAGGTTTGAGAAGATGATCAGCAGCCTGTATTTGGGGGAACTTGTAAGGCTTATTCTCCTAAAAATGACAAAGGAAGGTCTACTCTTCAATGGAAAAGTGTCGACAGCTCTGCTTACTAAGGGCAAGATTGAAATGAAACACGTGTCTGCAATGGAAAAGTAAGAACCTGCAGTGTGCTGTTTGAGAGTGGCTGTTAGTCTTTCACAAGCACAGCAATGACAATGAACGTGTAATTATAATTTGTGAGTACTGGGAACAATCCTGAACTGTTCAACTTAATTTTGCCTAGGAGAAAAGTGATCTTTCTGTAAGTAGGAATTGATGGAAGATAAAGTTTTAGCAAAGTACCACAGCAGCAAATGTATTAACCATCACAGATGCAGGTTGTCTAAATCACCTCTTTGGAGACCTGAGTTCATGGGACGATTGTTGCAGTTTTCAGCTTCTGTGATGTGGGAATACTGGGGTTGTGGAGATGTAGTACAGACTCTGGATAAGCTAATGGATTGACTACATGGAAAACTGACAGATTCAGGTGTTTTGAAGAGGAATCCTGGTCCTCATTGTTACTCCAGGAATAATATTCTTCGCTGTGTTGAGTGAAGCTGTACATCTATTTCTGTGCTCTCCTTCTATAGACTAAATATTTTATCCTGTTCTCTTCTTGGCTACCTAATTGGTACGTCTCACCAAAAACTGAACCCCAGGAAGCAGCCTCTTAAGTCTGGTCTCTTCCCTGAGTGCTTTTGGGAATAGTGCGGGAAAGACATTACTGGTTTATGGGAACCAATTATGATGCTGCCTGATAGGTTGTGCCCTGGTCTTCTCTCATTTCTTTTTGAGCCAACATGCAGATATTAATTTCTGTGTTGCCTTAATATCCTTGCATTAGATGATGTATTCTTCTGGTTTACGGCAGGTATAAGGAAGGTCTGAGCAACACAAAAGAGATCCTCACAGAGCTGAACCTGCGTCCCTCTGAGGAGGACTGCATCGCTGTTCAGCATGTCTGCACCATCGTTTCCTTCCGCTCGGCCAACCTTTGCGCTGCCGCCTTAGCAGCCATACTGACCCGACTGAGAGAGAATAAAAAACTGTTAAGAATGCGAACCACTGTTGGGATTGATGGGGGACTCTATAAAACCCACCCCCAGTAAGTAACTAAAGAGGATTTGGTAGTTGCTGGCCACATGTTGATGTTGCAAAGAGTCTCCATCTGCATATATGTGTGGGTTTTCAGAGAACTGCTGGTTTTGCTGCAGGGTTGGGGTGAGATTTGATGGACTGCGGAGGATCAGACTGGCTTAGTTATGGCAAAGCTGTCTCAGAAGCTTTAGAACTTGGGGTAGGGTGGGAACAACATGGCACATGGGATAATGGTGTCTGGGGAAAGGCAATTGATTCCTCAAGTGACTCCTGGGCTGCCAGGGCACTTGCAATTCACTCTGGGTTTTTTCTTTTCTTTGTTTCTTCCCTCACCCCCATTTTTGAACCTATGCTTTCCCAAACTGGAAGCTTTCCCAAGCATTTCTCCCAAACTGGATTGAAGTCTTGTTCCAGATGGAGGCTCTCACCCTCTGTTTGTGATTGTGACTCTCAGCTGTCGCCTGGCTTTTCTCCAGTGTCCCTCTCCTTTGGCACTTGCACTTGTTTAGAGGTATCTTCATGTTCCTGTAAGTGTACAGATTCTGCAGAACAGCCAGAAATTAGGTTCATTGTGCCCACCTCCTAGACCAGTTTCTGACCTTGTACTCCTTTTGACTGTGCTTCAGCACTTGTGCTGTTGGATGTGTGCATGTATTGGAAATGTATGTGAAGTAAACCATGCATGAAATGCCTGTGAGAGTCTAAAAAAACTCTTTGTTCCTGTAGGTATGCCAAACGTCTGCACAAGGTGGTGAGAAGGCTGGTCCCAAACTGTGATGTTCGGTTCCTCCTGTCTGTGAGCGGCAGTGGGAAGGGGGCTGCCATGGTCACAGCGGTGGCATACAGGCTGGCTGCTCAGCGCAAGCGAATCGATGCTGCACTTGCACCATTTCTTCTGTCCCTCGAGACCCTCAGAGAAGTTAAAAGCAAAATGAGGACTGAACTGGAATACGGGCTAAAGCGAGAGACGCAAGCCAGTGCCACAGTGAAGATGTTACCCACGTATGTCTGTGGGACACCAGATGGAACAGGTGAAGTCATTTCCTGATCACCTGGAGGTGGTTCAGGAAAGTTCCTTGTCTGTTTTCCGGGGAGAATATGCCAAGTATTCTGGCAAATGCCAGGGTGATTTATGTTGGCAAACTGATGCTTCCTGCAGTGGTATCTGGCTGGCCCTTCAGCCCCATGCTAGCAGACTGATGGGATAAATGCCATAGGGAGCAGTGTGCTATCACTGGCACAGATGGAGTTTCTTGGGGATGCGTGGCAGAGTATGCCACTGACTGGCAAACATGCTACAAGCACCAAAATGAAATATCTTTCTTCTCTTACAGAGAAAGGAAAGTTCCTTGCCCTTGATCTTGGTGGGACAAATTTCAGGGTTCTGCTGGTCAAAATCAGAAGCGGGAGAAGAAGATCGGTGCAAATGTATAACAAAATCTTTGCCATTCCTTTGGAGATCATGCAAGGGACAGGGGAAGAGGTAACCTCTAAATAATGTTTAACTGATCCAGCCAAGGCCCATCGCATGGGATTACTGTGAGATTTATATGCTGCTTCTTTCCTTCCAGCTCTTTGACCATATTGTCCAGTGCATAGCAGACTTTCTGGAGTATATGGGCATTAAAGGTGCTCGACTGCCTCTGGGCTTCACCTTCTCCTTCCCGTGCAGGCAAGCCAGCATTGACAAGGTAAGAACTGCAATACAGAATGGGTCAAATGGCAGCTGTGCATCTGCTTGGTAGATTACATCATTTTGGGCGAGAGTGTCTTGTTGGTTTGGAGATTGCAAGAAAAAAGTTATTCTTCTAAATGTTTTCTTCCAAGTAGGACTTCACAAGGTTGAAAAGAGAGGGAGTGAGTTATATATACATATATATGTGTGCAAATTAGTCTTTGGAGAGAATATTTCACGTGTTTTATGGGGATTTTATTACTCTAGTGTGCAAATTAGTTGTGTTTAATGAGAGAGTTACCATCCTGTTTGCATATGGGAGGTAGAACTTTTACCTCTTGTGTCTAATAACAGATGGATGTTGCTTGCTTTTATTCTATAAAGATTAAGCCCTTATGATAGTGAAATGACTACATATTTTCAGTAGCCCAGGAATCTCTTATGCTGCCTTAACTCTTCAATGGCAAGAGGTGACAGGTGCCTCCTTCTACTTGCTAAGCCACAATCCCAGGGTGTTCTCCTAACTGTGCTGCACAGCTCTGGCTGTATAACTTCTGCACTACATTAGCTTCTTTTTGTTGAGTGTCAGTGGGCAGAACTGAGCTCGCTTCTTCAGCTTGGAAGGGTTGGCTTTTTGATAGATAGCATATATTCGTCTTTCCAGACCTGATGTAAGGAAAAAAAATAGAATAAAAAAATCAAATTCAGGAAGAAATAATTCTCAGTTATTTTGATGCATTTTCAGAGAGGGGCGGGGGAGGTTGTGCTGCTTAATTCTAGTCAAATATGTAGGATACTGGGGAAATGAGAGACTACTATTTTATTTGAATGCTTTTATGTCCTGGTGGGTTTCACAATGGCTTCTAAGTCTAGAAGCTAGTCTGCCATGTCTCAGTTTTCAGATCACAGTTGAGAGTATAGCAACAGCACTTGGCTGTTTGTGGGGAGACCACTCAATATGCCTTCCAAACCTACAGCATAGTATTTAGGTCTTGACAAAAGATGAGGAAACAAATTCCACAACAGTGGTGGCAAATGGAGTGAGACATATCTGTGTCAGGGTCCCATAGTACGTTGCCCTGTGTGTTTGGTCATTTACTGTTGCTAGAACTTGAGGGGGGGTTTTAAGAGCAGCTTTTTCTCCCAGTTGCCCTCTTTTTTTCTTATTTGGACCGACAGTCCAGAGCCAGTTACCAAGTGGAAGGCTAATTACTTCATGTAACCTGGAAATCTACTTCTGTCAGGCCAGGTCGCTGCCTGAAAAGAAACAAATAAGTGATGCATGGAGCAGTGGGATCATACCAAGTGTCCTTTAGTAAACAAGCCAAAAATTAACAGTAGATGTTCATGATGTTTGTTAGGTGTTTAATTAATAAGCAAAAGTATTTTTTACAGTCTTTCCCCCACAGATAATGCAATGGCTACGTGCACAGGAGGTGAGATGAGAAGGTTTTCCAAATGAGAGTGTTAGAAGGCACTGAGTTGGCAGTGTCTTGATAAATAGCTGAGTAAACCTGGAGTCACTACCATCAGCAGCTGAGTAACAAAGATACATGTGCCCACACTCTGCACTAGACACTCACCGTAACCTGTCCAGGGAAATACATTATTTTTTAAAAAAAAAAGGGCGGGGGGGGGCAGGTTGGAGACAAGAAAAGACTGATGCTTGGAACGTACACTATTCTCTCTATCTTCACTTAAGATTTTCTTCCTCTTCTGTTTCAGGGAACGCTTGTGGGATGGACAAAAGGTTTCAAGGCAACAGACTGTGAGGGGGAAGATGTTGTTGATATGCTGAGAGAGGCCATCAGGAGAAGAAATGTGAGCTATTCTTTTCTGCTCTTTTTGGTGTATTTAATGCACCCTCCCTCTTCCTGCGGGACCCCACTACTGATTGTGACTTGTGTTTTAGGAGTTTGACTTGGACATTGTAGCAGTGGTGAATGACACCGTTGGGACAATGATGACATGCGGTTATGAGGATCCAAACTGTGAGATTGGCCTTATCGCAGGTACAGTGATATTGAAGTGACCACTGTAAGAAGAAAGCATGTATACAGGTGCTGGGCTTCAAACCCTATTTTGGAACTTGTAAAACAACATCTTTTATTTGAGTTTGATATATGGTGTTACTAGTTACTTAGGGTTCTTGGCAGATTTGTATGGTATTCAACAGAGAACATAATAACACCTGTAGCAGATAGGATCCTGAATCTGTCGGACTTTTGATCATATCTCTGATGGTGCCTAACAAGTGTATGCATGTTAAAAGAATATGAGAACAGCAGATAGAGCATGAAACCTTGTTTTGATGGGTGTATTGATATTCAGTGTGTAGCTAGGTCATAGGCCTTGGAACAAGAAAATATTTTTAAAAATCTGAATGAATTCTTTTTGGGCTTTCGAGATGATTCCCCCAGTAGGTCCCTCCAAGTTTTCAGCCAGAAATACATCTAAGCACGTAAGATCTGCAGCCCCACTTGGAAAACAGACTCTTCTGGCTGGCTAAGTGCACCAGCTATCTCATTTTGTTTGGAGAACTGGTCCTTATATTAGTTAATGTAACCCAAGTTGCGAGTGATGAGGCCCTGTTCATCAAATCATTTCAGACTTCGTAACTGCTTGACTGGCCTAGGGCTCTTGGCAGTGTTTGCTTTTGGGAGCATACTGTCATGCAAGATGATTTGTGGTGCATTACAACCAGACTGTCAGCAAGGACTGATCAGTGCTTGTCAACGACTGCCAAAGCCATTTCTGAACTGGAACAAAGAGTCTTCATTCCTTTACGCTGGGAATTTTCTATGCAGGACCCATTTTACTTGGTAACGTTCTATTGTGATAAATTGCAGCACTCTTAGCATTACTGGGTAGCACTTGCTTCTGTAAGATATGGAGAGATCTTTGAAATTTGGGATATGGAGAAGAGAGCTTTTAAGACGATCACTGCAATCATCTTCCATGTGTTTCAGCTGTGACTTCACTTTTCTGGCTGAAGCCTTGTCATTTCTTTCCTCCTAGGAACAGGTAGCAATGTGTGCTACATGGAGGACATGAAAAACATAGAAATAGTAGAAGGGAATGAAGGAAAAATGTGCATTAATACAGAATGGGGAGGATTTGGTGACAACGGCTGCATTGACAACATCAGAACAAAATATGATAAAGAAGTAGATGAAGGCTCACTAAATCCAGGGAAACAGAGGTAAATGTGCTAGTCCTGATGCTAAAAGCATGATGAAGTCAGTCTTTGAGACACACTGGCTACTTTTTAAAATGTACTTAATGAATGAATAATCAGAAAGGAAATTTTAATATTACATTTCATTTGTTGCGTGGTAAGTAATGCAGATATCCAGAAAAAACCCAAAGATGTACATTGTTTCTCTTACCACAGCACTGTTTTCATCTTAGGGCAGTTACCAAACAGTGCAGCTCTTAAGATTTCCCTGCAAAGCATAGGCCTTGCTGTGTTCCTCCTCTTGGAGTGTTTTTTCAAAGGTAAAATACAACTCGTGCAAGAGGATAAACTGTACGTGACTGTTCCTCATTTGGTAAAGGCAGCATTGATTACATGTGACTCACTGGTCAATGCATGGGGGGACAGGGAAATGTTTGGCTTCAGTGTGGCCTCTGGCTTTAACACTGTGTTCTGTTTAATATTGCAAGCTTTTTTCCTATTTTTTTCTAGTACCTTTTAACATAAGTAAGTATGTTCTAATTAATGTTTGCACTTGAAGTCACTGCAACAACTTTTTGATGGTTGAAAGATGGAGTTCAAGGATTATTGCTTTGCAAGCTTTTACTGTTTTTTTGAGTTGATAGGGCGTGTACATACCACTCATGTTAAACAGAGCTAATGTGCCATCTCTTTAAAAGCACTTTTTTTTTTTCTTTTATAATATAACAGGTATGAAAAAATGACCAGTGGAATGTACCTAGGTGAAATAGTAAGGCAAATTTTGATCGACTTAACCAAACAAGGACTGCTGTTCAGGGGACAGATTTCGGAATCACTCAGGAAAAGAGGCATATTTGAAACAAAATTCCTATCTCAGATTGAGAGGTAAAGTTGTTAGATTTACATGGTTTAAATCCTTAAGGTCTCCTGGGACCTCTAGAAAATACTCTTCTGCAAGCATGTGGAGCCCTTTCCTTCAAGAAGTCAATTATAGTTTTCTTCTTTGCACATCCCCCCCATCCCCAGAATAAAAGCCAAAAATGAGGAACTGAGGGAGTTCCAGAATTATTCTGTAATTACATGAATTATCATTTCCTGTCCACACAGCTGTGTTACCTTGGATGCCTTAACCATCAAGTATGATTATACTTGGAGTGTTTCTTACAGGACTTAAAATAATACTTATTTAAAAATAAAATGTCAGTGACATATGAATATTCCATGAATATGTGCTCACCTACGTATCTCTGCATGATTGCAATGGTCTTCCAGGCTATTTGAAACCCTTTTTTACTGTTGAAAACCTTGGAAGGTAGCGTCTCAGCCTTGAGAGAAAAAATAACAGTCAGGTGGCTGATCTGGCTCAGCTCCCTCATGACTTTGGGAGTTAGGTGAATAACTACTGTTTGTGTCTTCTGGAAATAGAGTCTAACATAGCAAAGGGCATGCCAGGAGCAAGTTTTCAAGCTGAATTCAGGCTAGAAACTGCCTTAAAACAATCAGAGAGTGTTAGAGGTGGAGAAGTGGTCCCATTTCCTTTGAATCATGGCAGAGTCTCAGCTGCAAGATTTTAATCTGCATGCCTGCCGAAGCTTCCCCTAATGCCTTGCCGCTGCATGTGTTTCTCTCTGCGCAGTGACCGTCTCGCCCTCCTCCAAGTCAGACGAATTCTGCAGCAGCTCGGCCTGGACAGCACATGCGAAGACAGCATCATTGTGAAAGAGGTGTGTGGAGCTGTTTCAAAAAGAGCTGCCCAGCTCTGTGGAGCTGGACTGGCAGCTATTGTGGAGAAGAAGAGAGAAAACCGAGGTGTGGAGCACTTGCAAATCACCGTTGGAGTAGATGGCACTTTGTACAAGCTCCATCCACAGTGAGTACCTCGATACCACTTCCCTTTTCTGTTTGCTCATTTCCACTGTGAAAACATACCAAGCCTGTACCAGCTTTGTGCTGAGACAATAAAAAATGAGAGAGGGGATAAGGATCTAAGATATTTCCCTGCATTCTGTCATTTCCCTTGCCTAGCCAAAGGATCAAAAATTGCAAAGTCGAGTCCGTTTACCACTGGGAAGCTCTTTTCTCTGAGGTTGAATGAACTTACTCTTCTAATATTTATTTTCCAATGTTTTGGGGGATTTCTGCAATATCTATCTGTCCCAGATGGAAAGCTGTGTTGAGTTTTGGAGCTGGGTCAATATTTTGTGAGCAAGGCCTGTAAGTAGATGCATTAGCTTTTGAGTTGGGAGAAGAGAGCCTCCTCCATCATCTCTAAAGGCAAGGGGGGTGTCTGGCATCATGCTGAACAAAATTAAAGTGGAGAAATAGAAATTAAAATCTGATTGAGACAGAAACTTGTCTCTTTTGTAAATAGGAGGAAAAACAAACAGAAAGGGACGCTGTGGAGAACCAATGGAAGCTGTTGGCTGAGGTTATGGTTCCTTGCCAATAGATAGATACAAAGATCTCAGACCAGAAAGCAGCTGCTAAAATGTTCCGTTCTTCTCTCCCTTTCCTTTCAGTTTTTCTAGGGTCCTGCGGGAAACAGTGAAGGAACTGGCACCTCAGTGTGATGTGACTTTCATGCTTTCTGAAGATGGAAGTGGGAAGGGAGCTGCCCTCATTACTGCAGTAGCAAAAAGATTGCATAATGTTGGACAGAAGTAAAAATGAGAGGTCAAGTAATTTCGGCACTGCCAGGCGTGTGCACTAGGGATTTGCTGAGCAGTGATTCAAGATAGCTTTGCCAGATGCCAGTACACAGGTACCTGTTTTCAGGGAGCAGCTGTTTTTTGACCAATGAGAATTGTGGATTTTTGTCCTTTGATAACTTGGATCAGGTGTTTCTGCTCCCCACTGGCATTATGTCTTGGCATACCGCAATATACTCAGTTCTGTACTTCCTGCGATGCATCTATAATGCACATGGGAGAGTGAAAACAAAACAAACAAAAATCAACCCCAAATGTGTCTTTTTACAATGGCTTAATTAAGCTACTGCACCACAACTGAGTTTATCACCAGTTTCTTAGGATTTGTGCGTGTTTTAGTTTTGGCTTGGCCTGGCTCAAGGAACATTGAGATCCTGATGTTGCACCTATCTAGCGGACATGTTTGTTCAATGCTTCACAGGTTTTACAGTAAATCTGCAGGTAAAATAAATTAATGGACTTTGGTCGGTGATGCTCCCCTCTCCGCTACATTGGTTGCAAGTGTATTGTAAAGTAATACTTCCCTGAGTACAGGAGGCATGTTTAATAGATGAATGTAAAGGAAAAAAATACGATTCCACAAAATACCAGTTTATGTCAAAATACATTAGTGCATCTGAGTGCACATAAACCTAAACAAATGCTGGATGGATTCTGACTGTGACTGATTCTTTTGATACTGGGGGAAAGAGAGAATGTAGAAGCAGCTACAAGGTCTGCGATGCCTATGTCAGGGCTACGTACAGAGTTATCAAATCTGTTCGTGTTTGGGCTGCCAAAATAGCTGTATAGAGAGGAAAAAAAAAAATCACCTGAATTTCTGAAATTCTTTTCTTTGTTTTCCCTCTGTTATCTCCTTGCCTGTTCATAAGAGGATAGTTTCCATTTCGTGGAAAGGCGTTTATCCTTGTTTTTCATTTTCTGTTGCCCGCTGCTCTGCCTGTCTGTAGTCTGTTGTAAATAAATCTGTGGTGCTGTGAGCCTTTGCTTCTCTGTCTAGTGCCTCTTCTGAGTTGTGAGAAGAACGTGCAGGCAAGTGGGAGCTTTCTTTAAACCTATCTGTAATAGTACTCAGCAGCACTGCAGTGATTATGAAGGTGGCTTGTGGATAGAGCCCATGCCCTTGTGTGACCAAATATCCCTCACCTGATGTATCCATCTCAGAATAAACTGAAACAATAATAAGGTACAGAGAAGCAGCAAATCTGTAGCCTGCTATTCTGTGTTCTCAAGTGTTCCTGTATCTCCTTTAATCTCTCTTCTTGGGTATGTGCTTCCTTTCAGGCTGGCAGCAGAAAGTGGGGCCAAGAAATGTGCTTTAAGCCTAGTTAGGTCAAAAGTAACTATCGTGCAGGGGGCATAAGCAGTTGGGTTTATGTAATAATGTGTAACAAGGCCGACGGGTTTACATTTAACAATGGCAAATTCAAAATTTGAAGCTGCAGACCTTTCCTCTTTTCTAGTTTTTAAAAGAAATATGTCAACAGCTCTGTGTCTGTGTTGGAGTCACTGGATGGGTAAAAAATAGTACTTGGAAATAATTTGCACTTCTGAAGGAATTCCTCATGGTGCTGAGCTCACTATACTGAGCAACTGGGAGAGACAAGTTGAGAACCCATATTACATTTAATGTTTTCCTCCTTTTGTCAAGAAACTTAATACTTTGCTTTTTCTTTATATTTCAGAATTCACAGAGCTACAGAAACCAAAGGTCGCTATGTAGTGGGGGCAGAGTTATTTGGAATGGATGTTTTTTCCTGGTGATGAACGGGCTAAATTTGGAGAGGCTAGGTATAAAAGGAAAAAACCATGAGGTCTTGGGGCTATGTGGGGCATTGAAATGACCTAGAATAGCTCCTCTGCATTGGCTGTGTCTCCCCTCAGCACTCTGAAATCTTGTAGTTTTGGGTCCTTTTGGGGGAGTGGATTGTGCTAATCCGCAAAAGTGCATCTGTGGATGAAGCATGTCCCTGTATATCTGAAATGAGGTGATGTGGACTTGCCCCAGGATGGCCACGTGAGTATGGCACAGAGTATCTTTTGCACTTTTATTCTAAAGGCTGTTTTGCGCAGTTGGAATGCAAATGAGTAACAAAATAAGGTAAACCCGTTGCATGGATCCTTGCTTTAAACTTAGAAAGAAATCCTACAGTGGTTTCATTTTTCTTTTTAGTCATTTTTTGGAAATTAAGTACTCGCACAGTCAGTTTACATCTCAACTGCAGTTATTCCTTTCCTGCAGTAGATTAGGCCCACACAATAATATTTTTTTCCATCTGCAGTTTTTTTCCAGTGAGTCTGTGGGTGTCGTGGAATCTGATCACATGAACCTGAAACTGCTCACAAAGTGCTCAGTGACCTACGGCTCTTGTCGAGGTCCCTAAGGCCCAGGACACGCATGCTCTTGCCTTTCCACAGGCTGCTGGCTTGTTCTGAAGCCAGGCAGCTCCCACATGGCTCTGAAACACATCTGCCAGGCAGGGAGATGGCATCCAAGCTCGGAAGGCTGCTGCTTTCTGAAAGGGAACGAGCAAAGATTCACTGGGCAGCCCTGGAAAAGGGAAGGATAGGCTACTGCGGGATTTTACAGGGGTACAATCTTCACTTGTAGTTTCCCAGGGATCCCATAAACACGCTGATGCTTTGGCTGACTCTAAACCAGAACATTCTCCATCTGGGTAATGATGCAGCATCATGTTCCTGATTATGTCGACATGTGGAAACTCAAGGACTGTTGCAAACTTGCAGTCTCCCTAGTATAGATTTTAAGCTGCTGAACCAAAACCCTTCTCTGCACATCGTATGTGGTGATTCAATTTAAAGCCCTAGCTTAAAATAAAAGTAGAGGCCTTCCAATAAATGTAACACAGCATACCATATGCTGAAAAATATGTAGTACAATTCATCACATGAAGTTGTTAGTCATTTTAAAATAAAATGAGATTTTTTTCAGTTTCACGTCTTAGATGTGCTTTTCTGCTGCTTTTTTGGATAGCTTTGTGACTCTTCATTTCTGTGTGTTTTGTGGATCTTCCCTCCAGTCAGTATGTTTAGTACTTCTTGAATTTACTGATTTTGTTTTGATGCTTCTTGAAGACATGAACATGCTTTTTAAGCTCTAGGTAGTACATTTGATTTCAAAAGTTGGGAGATCTTTAAATCACAGGTGTAGTGGAAGTATTACTGGGTGGAGGTACTAAGGTTTGTGCTTTTCAGAAACTCCCAGTAGGTGGTTGCAGTTACCTTTTCATCTGCGGGGAAAAGATGATCCTAAATATGTTGGTTTGCCTGCTAGAAAGACATTTTGATGGCTATAGATTTGGACAGCGCTGGTGCTTGACTTGCAATCCAGAGAAAATGCAGTAGCAGCTCGGTGGTGACATATTCCCTTTGTCACTGACAAAGTTCAAAAGTAAATATAGGATCATGTGTAAATCCTGCAGAAATCCTGATTAGCATAATCTCCCTTCTTGGGAAGTCAATATTATATAGGATTAGCAGATTAGTGTAAAGGAGTTTGAGGCTGAAATGTAGGTAATACCAAAATGAAAGTATTGTTGTGATTTGTTTCTTTGCATTTGGTGAAATGAGCTGGCTTTTGTTTGGGGGTCTCAGATACAATGTCACTGTAGCAGTAGGGGGAGAGGGAGGGAGGCAGGGAGTGGGGGAGACTATGAATGCGATCCACCTGTAGGTTAACTTAACAGTTTCTCTAGAAAAAGACCTCCACTGCCTTGGACTGTCATTGAGGGTCTTATCCAGAGCATTTCTCAGACCCATCAAGTAGGTAGCTTATGAAGTGATACATATATATATATTATTTTTTAAAAAAAAAAAAATAATAATAAAAGACTTGTTCCTGTACGTGAGTATGGATGGCCTGTTGGGGTGAGAGTGGGAAGGGAAATCAGATGTCTGCTTTGTTCCAACACTGCATCCACTCTTTACGGCTGATGTAAAGCAAGATATAAAAACATCAAAAGTTTAATTAATGTTTTCCCCTCATTGATACTATCTGCACATTGCAGGTGCACACTGAAGGTGCTGTAAACGTGATGGGTCATGTCTCTCTCAGAGGGGAATGCCAAAATAATTTTGATCTTGTTACGTGCTTTTTAACATCCTCCAGATGCCAGCCCCTTCCCTACCCAGCTGTACGCTTCGTCTGTACTCTGCGTCTGAGGGCCTCGTGCAGCCCAGCCACCTCTACATATCGTAAAAGCTGTGTGCTGTGAAAAGAGAACAGATTTGGTAAGAAACCTGGTAAACATGGGTTCCTTCAGAAAACCCTTGCCGCTGGCACAAGGAATTGGCTACAGGGAAATGACAAAGGGCTCCAGGCTGGAGGTCTGCTGTGCAGGAGTTCAAAACCCAAATGCTGGGGAACCTCAGCAAGCAGAAGCTTGCTGGAAGGAGTGAAAGAAGGTCCTTTCACCCTTGATCTTTCCTGACTAGTTATAAAAACAAACAAACCCCCCCAACAACAAAAAAAACCAAACCCAACCCCCCCAATCCCCAAATTCTTATTTTTATCTAGAAAAGCATAAGTTAAAACCAAACAAAAACCAAACCAAAGCTATACTTAAAAAAAAAAAAAAAAAGGTGAGGGGAGACTGAGACTGTTTCACTGCCACTATATTTTCTTTTCTACTTTTGTTGGGAAGAATAAAGGCTGTTTGGAGAAGAGGGGAGAGGCGCGAAGATGGCACATCAACAGTCAGAGCTTCCCCATAAATTTGGTATTGCGTATCAGAAAAATTTTAAAGTAAGTTGTAATAGTGGGGAAAAGGGATGACATCAGTGCAAGGTTGATATATTAAAAGTAGTGAATTACAAGGACTATTCAAGGAGTAACCGAGTTAACTGGTTCAGTTTTATTGCTCTGTGGGCAACGGGGTTGCTACCTTACTGGCATCCATTTTCTTTGGACTTGGAGGTGAGATGTAGCTCCCATCCTCAGGCATTTCAGAAGGACTAGAGTTCAGTTCTCGAAAGCACCAGCGTTGCTGATTCAGTTTACTTTTCTGGAGGGCTGTTTTTGTTGTTCTTGATTTGCTGCTTGCTATTTGGATGTTCAGCTTGCCAAATGCTTCTGTGCACCTGGGAAGTCCCCGTTCCTATAGGGCTGGCTTGGCCAGTGCCATATCATACAGTGAAGCTGGGCCATCTGTGTAGCTGTGGGACTGGGACCACTGCCTGTGAGGCTATTGTAGAGGAATATCCTCATCGTTGCAGGCTGTGTCCCCTTCTGGGAGTGAAAAAAGGCTGTCCTCTGCTGCCACAGAGAGTTGGAAAGCAGGGAGATGTGAAGGGAATGAGACCTGCGGGGCTGAGTTTAGCTCCACAGGCTCTCCCTCAGCACAGGAGAGGGGGAAAGGCACCTTATGGGGTGAGCTGAGATCCTGGGGCAGCAGCCATCTCTGGCTGCAGCTGCTTGAAAGCATAAATAAAGCACGGTTAGGATGCCGAGAGTGGTTATTGGAACGTAAGCGGTTAATGGCGCAGATTAGCTGGTGATGGACAACTTGGTGGTGGAGGGGAGCTCTCTGCAGGAGGAGAAAATGGATGGCGGAAGGGCACGGAGGGAAAGTCTGTGAGGGTCTGAGCAGGTAAACAAGGAAGATGCTTTCCCAGCAGGCATGTCCTGAATACTTCAAAGTAGAAAGTTACGGACGCTGATTTGGGAGCTGCAGCTGATTCTGGAAACAAATGGGATAAATACTGGCATGAGAAAAAAAAAAAAAAAAAAAAAGTTGAAATGCCTGAAGGGCACATCTGCTGTGGCCAGCGATTCTGCAGGAAATGCACTGAAACCAGAGAGAGACGAGGAAGCTGGACATAAACACGGTTCCCAGTGAAGCCAAATGAAAGCCATGGGCCTGCGAAGCACCTGCGATAGTGTGCCAAGAATTTGGCTTTCTTTCCTTGGCTCTCCAATGAAGTAGCAGTATTTAATGTGGGCCCGAGTCCGGCTGTGCTGAATGAATTGTAAAGGTGTTTTGCATTCTGAACTCGGAAATTCTGCTCTAGGGACTTTTCTGTTGCTTTCAAGTGTGTGTTTTCAGAGCAAGGGAGCAGCGCTGTAGGTCTAAAGCCCAGTCTGTTAGTCTGAAATTTGAATAATTGCATGGTCATTAAATTTTGGACAAAAAGGAATTGACTCTAAAAGCAGCTGATATGTTATCATGATTAGAGCAATAGCAATGCCTTCTTTCATCACAATGAAGTTACATTGTTAGAGAGCATAATTGACATTTTTTATTGAAAGATTAAGAAGAATTTGTTTACAGCTTGCAAACAAAGAGGTTTTAATTCAACAAACTGCAGCAGGAATAAGCAGTAAGTGGCATTTTCATCTGCTGGCCAGCTAGCGCTTTAGCTGCAGAATGCTGTGGATAGAGAAGTATGAAGGAATTTGCAGCTCAATATCTGCCCAGTAAAGCGTGCACCACGCTGGCAAATGCCAGAAAGCTGACGGGGAGAAACCTTGAGTGCAAAGAGACAAAGGGCTATAGTTAATATTAGCACCTTTTAGGAAGACGCTACGGTTTTTGGAGATCAGCTTCATGACGCCTGTTGTGCAAAGGTCAAGGTCTGGCATTTCTGAGGATGCTTTTGCCACGGAGCCCTCGGGATAACACCTGTCAACTCAACTGGGTGCTAAAGTAGGTATCTGGGTTATTTTTGTTTCTCTGGGTTTATTGCTTCATGGTCTAATAAACTCAGGAGCTAAGTGGTACTGGCATTTCAAAGTGGCATGTTGTGATTGGAAGGGGGTGCTGCGTAAGTGTTTGGAAAGCAGATCCAAATGAAGCACCATCGTCACCCGACTGCAGAGAGGCTCTTTTGCTCTTTAAATATATTTGGGATCCTGTTTGTGCTGGTGGTTGTGTCTTACTGTCCAGACTGCTCTCCTGATAAAGCCAAGGGTATGTGAAAAATTCAGTTTTATTTTTAAGAAAATTCCTCTTTTGCAGTTGGGTATCATTTGGATTTGTTGTCCCAGCTCTGGTCAAAGTTTAAGGAGTCCAAGTTGAACCCTGTTGTTCTCAATACGCAGTGCTGCAGAGAGAGGCAAAAAAAAATTCCACTTAGTGTCCTTGGGGTGCTGACAAGGCTCTGCAAGAAGGGTGCTCATCCCACCACCCAGGACAGCATCTGTTAAACCACGTGCAATGTCACTGCTGTGCAGGGAAAAGGAAGGGGTAGACCAGGCTGATACTGAAAAGCATGAGGAGTCCTCACCTACACCTTACCTGCACCCCTGCAGCTTCTTGCTGGTGACCTGAGTTAGCAGCATCTGATATTAAGGGCAGGTGGTAAAACAGCTGAGGGTATTTCCGGGTCTCGAATGTTGACTGATAGCCACAGACTGTTGCCACTATCTGTTCAAAACATGGTTATAGATAAAAGTTGTGATTAAAACATTTGTTTGTATTGATATCAAATGTCAAAGCAGACAGATCTGTAACCCTGCTGGGTGACAGAGATGCCCTGAGAGAGACCATGGATCTGTTGATGCTGGGTCAGGTCCCAGATGGGACTGGTGAACTCGTGGCAGCTGTCAAAGGAGCTAGCAGGAGACAAGTTTTAGTGGCCTAAGATATCAGGGCTTTTGTGAGGATACTTTTGCTTTGCCAAAAATTGTATCTTCTGCAGGGAAGGAGGGGTGAGACAAGCAGGGTGGGGTTATGCGTTGCTGCAGCGAGTACCGCTGCTGAAATCTGGTGCCAGAGCTATTGACCAGGAAGCCCATAGAGCTGGGTCGCCCATTTAGAACACTGAGATGACAGGAAAAAATTCTTGGTTTAGATTTAAAAAAAAGTGTTTCTCTATCACCCATCTCTTGTAGCTATGCTGTGAAGCCAGACTCTCAGGTTTACTACCAGGAATGGGTCAGAGGGATGGAAAAAACTATTTAATTAAAATAAGAATTTTCTTTCTGACACATATGCGAATTTTTGAAAATTGTTTATTCCCCCTCTACTTTTTTTGTGTGTGAAAATCTGAGAATGAAAATAGGGGTCCAGAATATCTTCTAGGTTTGTATTTGACCTGGTGTGGTGGGTTGACTGTGGCCGGCTGCCTGAGGCCCACCCAGCCACTCTCACTCCCCTTCCTCAGCAGGATGGAGGAGAAAATAGGCAGATGAAGGTGGCGGGTGGAGACAAGGATGGGAGATCACTCACCAGTCACCATCACAAGCAAAACTGACTCCATTTGAGGAAAATGAATTAAAATAGATTTGGATGGTGGGAAACAAAGACAAAATTAAAACAACACTTTCCCCAGTGTAGAAGCGTTACCAGTGTGCACCAGTATCCACCAGTATGGATATCCACCTCACCACAGTCTCCCGATGGGCCACAGGGGAGTCCAGCCCGGGGCAGCCCCAGGCCCTCCTCACAGCGACCCCTCAGCCCTGCTGCCACCCCTGGATGCGGGCGCCCGTAATATCTGGGACAGACCCAAGAGAGCCAGAGCAGCTTGAGGGAACAAATGTTGGGGTGGGGAGAGAAGAGAGGAGGACCCCGCAGACGCCATGTGGATGCCCCAGGACCTGGCCGGGACTGGCCTTTGTTGGGTTTTTGACCCTACCCTAAAATGTTTCGTGACAACAGCCTGTAAAATGGCAGAAGCCAATATTTTGCTTGGAGGTGCTGTTTGCATCTGCCTCCAGTCTCTGGTGAGACAGATTTGGACTTTGGCCATAGAGCAGCTCAAAACCTGTGGTTGTTCCTGGATGACACTCAGCTGCAAGCCCAGCATCTGTGACCATCTTCGTGATTTTTAGCATGAGTATTTTGTATTTTCAAGGCCTAGTGGGTTCTTTTAATTAGGATAACGAATGGTTAGCAGGACTCAGGTGTTTTATCACGCAACATTTGCTTGCTAAGCCCTCTTTCCCTGCGTGCAGCAGGAATCCCATGGCACCACTGTAGCCTGGAGCCATGCAAGGGCCAGTGCTTTGCTAACATGTTCCCCATTTCCACCATTATTCTGGGTCACACTTGTGGTCCATAGCCCACATGCCCCCAGTTTCCCCTCTCTCTTGGGGTCATGCTAACCATGGGCCTGCATCTGCTGTATCCCAGCTGCTGGATGGGTTTTTAAGAGAGCAGCTGTCTGTGGGGCGTGTGGTTTTTCACAGGCATCCTGAGGTTGGGGGGAGAGATATGAAAACTTGTAATTCTGCCTCCTTTCTTATTGACAGCCCCCTGTGATGACAATGTGACGTGGCAAGTGGTGCCTCTGCTATGGCCACGAGGAAGGAGCCGAACACCCTGGACGTGCCTGGCTACTGCTGCTCCCCGTTGTGCAAAGTAAGTACCTGCTTTGCGCGCCTTCTGGGCTAAAGGATGGGGGTTGTTAACTGTGTATTGGGGAGAGCTCTGTATCATGAGGATATTAACCTGGCCTGGGAGGACACTGGGTCTTGCTGGAAAAGGAGCACAAACCTAAAGCCTCTGAAATTAATGCCTGTATCACTCTGGGTTTGGGACTCGTGATGCAAACTGATTTTCGCTAGCATGAAATGCTGGATCGAGGAGAAAGGCGTGTACTTAGTGGAAACTGGCCTCTTAGCCTGGGTTGACAGGTATTGCCTTGTTTTGATCTGGTTATTTGTGGATAGTCAAAAGAGAGGGGCAGGTCTCATTCTCTATGCTGTAAAGTACAAGCTCTTTATTACGCTTTTACTGCTCGCATAGCGAAGGTGCACTGTAGTGAAAAGGCACCGATTTGGACTGTGCCATTTGAACCTTCTTGGGATGGTACACACCAGTGCGCAGAAATGAGCTGTTTGCTGGAGGTTAACTGCTTTTTGCTGGGATGAAGGATTGACTTTGTTTTTGTAAGTCTTCCCACACGGTGGGTGTTTTTGAGCTAAACTCTATGGTCTGTGAGGAGCTGAAAGCAGATTTAGGAAAGCTGTTTCTATATAGTACAATAAACTAGGTTATATTTTCCTTCATTAAAGTAATTTGTAACTGCCTCATCACTTAAGTGAATTGCTGGTTATGCAGACATCTTTTAATTGGTATTGAACTGCCTCTTCTCAAGATAAAAGATTTGAGTTGAACAACTGCAAAAACTTTAAACTTATCCCTTGACTTCTGAAATTTTAAACCAGTTTGAACTCTAGATTTTATGCATTTTTCAGTGTCATTTCTTTTAACATTTTTTCTTAGCACTGGAAATTTAGTAGAGTATCAGAAGTCTGCGTTTGTGCTCATTTCAGTTCGCCGGAGTCAAGAGGTGGTTTATGAAATGAAACAAATTCTTCACCTCCTGGTCAGGAAAGACAACTCATTGACATTATGTTCGTCACCATAACCCCACCGCCCTTCTATTGCCTTATAAACTGAGTTTGCTGATAAGCTTCTGTGTGCATATATATATGTGTGTGTGCGTGCGTGTATGGTCTGCTTTATACATATATCATCTGCAATAATGACTTACCACCAATGCGCTAGAAAAAGGGGTTGCTTGATGCAGCAGTTCTCACCTCAATGGAAAAAATGTTAAACTAATGCAGGGCCCCAAGCTGAGTCAGAACACTGGAATGGTTATTGCTTTCATTTGCAAAGATGTAAAGTAAGTTGTAATACTGGCACTGGGGAGAGAGAAGTTGCTGTGGTAAATACCCCAGGACAGGAGGGGAAAGAAGAAAGAGATGAGTTTGGATGGATTACACTTGTATTTCATTTTTAGTGTGTAAGGGAAGAGCAGAGTGAGTGGACTTGTACGCAAACTGCCCAGGGATGTGAGCAGGCTGGATCTATTTTGGAAAACCACAGCGGGCTGGAAAACTTCTTGACTGAGTTTGTTGTAACTTGCATTAATACATGACCCAGCATCTTGCATAGACAGGAATGCATTGTATTCTGTGTTGGCTGTTTACTGTTAACTTGACATTGCTTTAACCACGTGCTTCCTTGGCTGGGATCGATGGGTACTGGCAGCATGGCTGCTGACAATGTGGGTGGACACGGGCTTATGCCTGCACCCCCCAGAGCTGTCACTGATCCAGACATGTCATCATGGCAGGGGACTCTTCTCTGGGCAGGGGGTGATGCCTGTAATCATCCACAAAACATTTTAGCTCACAGCAGTGACTTCACTTGCTCTGCTGGGGAGTGAAAGCTTTTGGGAAAACAGTTTGTTCCCTGGTTTATCCATCAGCCCCATAGCAAAAGGGGCTGTCTCGTCCAGTTAGTCCCCATGCTGCTTTTGGGGGTGCCTGTGGCACAAGGAAGATGGTACTGTGAGAAAGGTGCCCCTTTGCTGTATCTGCTGCACGTTGGAGCTGTCGGGTACGCTGCTATGGGGAAGGAATTGGTCATTGGACAGTATTTGGGGTTTCAAGTTGCTTTTAAACATTACAAAATATCAGAGAATAGGTTCCTCTCTGTACAGTAAGGAAACACCTCTCCTCATCCCACTTCACCTCCAGCCAGCAGAACGCAAACAGTGCTGCTCGTCCTCCCTGCAAGTCCTGACACTTCAGTGCTGCTGCCTTTAGTGTCCTCTCATGCACACTGGGTTTTTTCTCTCTTGAAACACTGCACAAGAAACCATTAAAGAACTCAGAATTTTTAGCAACTTCCTCAGCTGCACAGAGTAGCTCTGCTGCGCAATGCGGGAGCTAGAGGTTAAGTTTTGTGGTGGTGTGACTCCTGGGAGCTCTTTCTTCTTCTCCCTGTGGATGTGAGGAGTGGGGTAGAGAAGTCCTTTGCAGTGTAGCTCATGCAGCCCATAGCTTTTGGAAGTATCAGTTAACTAAAGATGGATTAATTGGGTTTTCCCCCAATTTAATGAAGCTTGCCATCACTAAGAGGTTTAAAAAAAAGCATCATTAGCTAGGCCTCCCAAATAGTGGGGCTTTATGATAACCCATGGGTTTTGGGCTTGTGTTTATCTGCTTTCTGGTTTGCGTCTCTTGGTTTTGTGGGGGTCATGTTCTCTGCATCCCTCTGATGCTGAAGAACAGCAACTACTTTAAAGAAATAAAAGCAAACACAGCTGCCTGCTGCCCAGATGTGGGGAGCTGAGACAAGGAGCTTCTCCATCTGCTCCAGGAATCTCTGTTCCCATGTGAACCGGTAGACAATGCTCCTCCTTTGCTGGATTTGCTTCCCTCTCCACTCTACTCCCCTCATGGCCGTAGTCTAGCCGTGGCTGTTTATGATCCTTGGTTGCGTAGTATGCAGCTTACAGAAATACTGCTTTGTCTTTGGAGGTTACTGGGATTTAAGTCTTGAAAGCCATAGCCCTGCATAGTGTCACTTGACCCTCAAATGTTCAGCTCAGTGAATGGGGCTAAACTCCTTCCAAAGGGCCTTTATTAAAAAGTAGCTTGACCTCTCCCTGGAGCAACTCCAACAAAACAGGACAGAATCTCGTTAGTCTTTGTGCCTAAAACACAGTCGGGTATTGCGGCAAGCCTCTTGAGAGGCAGAGGACAAAGAATGCGGGATGATTTCTTGCATTACCGCCAACATCACGCGAACTCTGCACCCTGTCCCCTCCCTGGGAGACCCGATGAGGATAGCATTGGGGCTGCTGCGGCATGCACTAACAGTGGCGTGTGTATGGCGGTGACGCTGCCCAACAGTCCATATGCGTGGCCAGGCACAGAAAATGCTGTTAGCTTTTTTATTAAATTACTTTAATTGTAAATTATAATTTTGATAATGTAAAAAGTATATTTATTTGTGTATCAGATGTATAAAGTAAATATAAAACAGAGTTATAAATTAAAAAGACAAAACAACTGTTAGCCAGTCATTAGCACTGGCAGTCCTTGGCCTTTGTCGCCGGAGGGCTGGAGAGGGAGGTCCTGTTTTCCTGGGGCCGGCGGTGGTCATCCTTTCTCTGACCGCTCTTGCCAGAGCAGGGCCCAGCAGTCTCATGCAGTCCCTGGCTTCAAGGCCTGCCAGCGTTTGGGCGCAAGCAAAACCTGCGGCACTTTCTTGGCTGGGGTGGCTAGCTTGGTGAGATGCGCTGAGCCTGTCCTGGCCCTTCGTTATCCAGTGCCTGGCTCCATGTTTCCCAGGGGAAGCACTTATCTTTTGGAAACACGCTCCTGGCGTGCTGTACCAGGAGCATAAAAACCACTTCATAAGTGCGTGCTCCTCTGCCTGCATGTGGCATGGCCTTTCCTGAGTGTGGAACGAGCTCCTCTCACAGCGTTCATAACTAATCTTGTTTCTTAACGGGGGAAACATGAGATGAAGCATCGTGGCTGGCTATGTGGTAGTGCCTGCTTGCTGTGCCTCCTGGCAAGGTGAAATTGCATAATGCATTTAACCTCATTCGGCTGAATTGCTTATCAAATCAATACCTCTGCTGCTTTTAGATTTTCTTAGTAGCTTCTGCACCAATTTCAGCACAAATGCACAGTAATTTGTTTTGTGCAAAGACAGTTTCCTACCCTGGAATGGGAGCTTCCAAGGCTACTTAAAAATTCCCTTGTTAGTCAGACGTGCTGTCGTGAACTGGAAACTTACTGTTTCTTAGAGATGGTGCTTTCTGTCACTTTGCTTTAAGTATTGTGAAAGGAAAACGCAGTGTGGATAAAAGCAGACTGATCATTTTTCAGACACTTAGAACAATAAACAGAGTTGAAACTTCATTGTTTCCTTACAAAAGTAGAAAGCATCTAGCAACTGAGTACATCAAAACTATGTGAGGGACATGATTAAAAACAAAATCCCCCTATTGCATAGGAGCCAAATCTGAACACAGGCTTGTATAGAACAGTAAATGTTTAATGAAAAAATAGGCTAAGCAGAAAAAAACCCACATCCAGGAGAACTGACGCACTGAATTACTTCAGTCAGTTGAAACACTCAGTACAGTTAAACCTGGACAATAAGATTAGAGCACAATCAAAATAGCTGCAAGTCATCAGGTGTCATGTTCAGCCTCCAGTAATTTGTCTCAAAGGACGGTGGCTTTCAAAATAGCCTGCTGGATGCCTGGCAGCATACATTAGGTGCTGGTAATTAATTGGCTGCTGAATTGATCTCTTCCAGTAAAGCAGAAGGGAAAACCCAGGATGGTAAGGAGGTATGAGAGACTCTCAGAGGTGGCTTTCTCCTTCTGCAGAGATGCAGAGCTGGTCAGGTGTGCCGGGCAGCCTGTGCACAGATCTTCCCAGGCCCCCCCCCAAATAACACCTGTGTGCCTGCTGCTGGCCTGGCAATGCAAAGAGGGCTTGCAAATGGTTCAGGTGTCCAGGAGGGTATTTAGCTGCCCTTCCAGCTCTCTGGTAGGAGGGCAGCTCATTCATCCCAGTGCTGGTTACAGCATCAAAGCTGGTCATGCGCTCTTACTTATCCTTGCAAGGAGCAGTTTAAAGACACTAAATGTTTAAACACTGCAGCTGTTTGGCCTTGGATGGACTGTTACTTTTTCTCTAGTGGCTTTTAGGTTGTAGAGTTCATTTTTTCCTGAATGCCATGCTCAGCAACTGAAGACAAACCAAATTATTTTCAATACTTGTTTAACCATCCCTTAACTGCTTTTGACTTTGTCACATGAACCACCTCCTGCTTAAGTGTATAGTGTATTCTTTAATTTATTTGGGGGCTTGTAATGTGTGTGGGTTTTATTTTCATTGCGCAGAACCAAGAGGGCTTCAGACTAGTGATGCTTTGAACTTATTTATTGCTTTTTGTAGCTTAAATGCAACTCGAGGCAGTTGTTCCTGGTGAGTTTTGAAATATGCTGTAATACAGATGGTCAGTGGAGACAAAAGCCACCTTAATGATTTGTGATGTTTTCAATTCACTTCTAAAGCGCAATTTGGGCAGATGAAGAAACTAAACTTGTCCTCCTCTGTCATGTTCTTAAGACCTGTGTCACTTTAAGGAGAAGACCATTCTTATTTATAACTGCTTTGAATATTTTGGACTTCCCAGAGTCTTAGCTGACTGATTCAGATTCCTTGAGAGCCAAAGGGGATGGTTTGAATTGCTTTCATTTGGTCAAAGATTAGTTGAAAACAACTTGAGCTTGTGTCCAAGTGTTTGAACCGAGTAAGCATTCCTGCAGCAAGGTAACTGAGGGGAGTGTTGTGTATTTAGGTGGTGTTTAGGTGTCTGAGCTGGAGGGGATAGAGAGTAGGGCTTGTAAACCTCGTGTAGAGACAGGTCCACTAACACAGAGCCTGTGAGAACTGAGCAGTGCCAGGCTGTGTTCATACAGCAACAAAAGGCAAATGTAAATTTCTGCACACGTGCAGAAAGCGACTTTTTGCTCCTAAATTTTGATCTGGGCTGCTGCAGGGCAGCTTTTTGGGGAGGATGTCTCTGGCAGCCAGGACTCCATTGGCCATGCTGGGGAAGCAGGAGCAGGGGTATTTTTTGGTGTGGGATGAAAGGTCTGCTGTCCCCTGTGAGCAGTGGCTGACGGCATGGGGGGATCTTGGTGTTCCAGTTAAGCTCAGGAGTGTCAGAGTTTGTGCTTTCTTAATGGGAAGAGGTTTGGTGACATATCTGCAGTAGGAGAACCGTGTACATCAGCGCAGGGGTTTTGGCCTTCTCTGGAATAACTTAGCCAAATTTAGCTGCTGTGTTCGATAGAGCTGAATTCAGGCTGGAGCGAGTGTGGAAAAGAGCTGCTAAACCAGCCTGGGCTTTTCAGGGAAAAGAGACCAAAAAAGAGCTAGGTCTGTCTTACCCAGCGAAACAAAAGCTGAGGACATACACAGTTACTTTCCCCTGTATTTACAGAAAGCAAACACCAGAGAGTGAGGAGAGCAATTTCAGCTGAAAGACAAGGTTTAGCAGATGACAGATGGATTGAAAACAGGAGCAAGCCTGGGCTGGGAATTAAAGATAGTTTCTAACCGGCCAAAGTGGAGGAGCGTGGCTGAACAGTGAATTACATTTGAGTGAGAGCTCAGTCAGCCTGTGTAATGGATTGGGTGACGTTGCTGGATGCTGTCGGGATGATGCCGCTCAGCCCCACATTTCTGTGCCGCTCGCAAGCTCCAACCGCGCCTGGTCGCAGGGCGATGCTGCTGCGCCTGCAGCAGGGCAGCCTGCCTGCACTGGGGAGCGCAGGCGTGTTTGCTCATTAGCTTGCCAAACAAACGAGCAGGAGTAACACATGCAGATCAGTGAAACACTTGATGCAAATCTCACTGAGAATGAGCTTAAAGCTCAATGTGGTGAGGTGGAGAAGGAAATCCTGCCCACCCTGCCTGCAGTGACTAGAGCAGTCTAAAGGAGGATGTGTCTGCCAAAGCAGCTCTTGATTTTGGCCAGTGCAACCATTTACTTAAAGGAGCACTGAGAAGGAAGCTGGGAACTCAAGAAACAGGTTTTTAATCACTTGGACTTTGGTAGACAATCTCCATGCAAATCACGCCTCCGGCATCAATGCTGTTTGCATGGGTGTGTGTTCCTGCCCCTGCGGATGGACAGGGCGCAGGCAAAAACCCCGCAGGCTGCTGACACGTGTCACCTTGGCACCTGCATTTGGCCTTCAGCTTTCAGAGGGGCATTGCGTCTCTTCGCTTATGTGTGTGTGGGGCCCTCGGAGGCTTCACAGGGGTGTGTACCTCCTTGGGGTGCTGGGGAATGCGCTCCAACGTGGCAAAAATATGGGCAGCGCACACGGAGAGGAGAGGTCCTGTCCATCAGTGTATTTCATGTGGGGATTTTACTGCTGGAATATGAATGTGGGGTCCCCAAAAGTACAACTGGTCAAAGTGATTATCTGCTTTTGGGGGCCCACCTGCAAGTCTCCCAGCAGCTCAGCCTGCAGCCCGGGGGGTCCAGGCTGGGTCCTGCTCACTCTGGAGGAGGCATCGCACCCGGGCAGGGGACGCTCGGTGCTAGCGGAGGTTCCCGCAGTTTTGCTATTTTCTCAACGATTTCTGCGTGCAGAGGCTCTTCTGAAACACCTTTGGTTTGGGCTTTTTGGCTTTTGGTGGGGGTTTTTTGGTTGTTTTTGTTTTTTTTTTTTTTTTTTTTCAGTTTGCTCTTTCCGTACCACAGCAGAGTTCAAGGAGTGGCAGGAAGCCTCCAGCAGTCTGTCTCCAAGGCTGCTGTAAAAGACCCTTTGGGGTACGGCGGGGCATTGCCTTCCTCCTCCTCCCCCCCCCCCGCCCCCGCTCTGCCTGCCAGAAATACCACCGAGAAGCCTTCGTGCCGGCCGGCCGGCCCCTCCCCGCCCGGCTGTGGGGCGCGGGTCCCTCTCCTGTTCCCCCTGCCCCCGCCAGCCCGGGCCGGGAGTGCTACCCACCCGGCGGTGAGGTCCTGCTGGACGCTCAACAGCCGCTCCCGGAGCGTCTCCAGCATCGTCCCGGCCTTCTCCGGCGGCGGAGGCCAGCGCCGGGACGAAGGGGCGGGGCGGGGCGGGGCGCGGGGCTCAGCTCCGCCCTCCCCCCCAGCCCGCGGGCGGTGCCCGGCGCGGCGCGAGCCTGCGACGGTTAATCACCGCCCTCGCGCCCAGCGGAAGGACTGCCCCCTCTCTTCCGGCCAGGGTCTCGCGTGTGTGGGGCGGGGTGCGGAAGGGCGGAAGTCTCCTCACAAAGTTGGACCGCTGGGAGGGGGGTTGCTGAGGGGAGCTGGGTTTCTTGCTTTGCCTTCCCGGTGTGCGAGTAACGCCGGGTAGAACTGCGTTATAAAGCCCGGGCCGTTTCAAGGATAGATTTTGAGAAGCATGTGGATCCCTGAAGTTGCAGCTAGAGACTTTTTAAAGACCGCAGTAAGCTCCTTGGCAGGTTGGGACCCTGCCCTTAATGATTTTGACATTAGCGTAGGAGCGAACTCAGGGAATCGGGCTTTGCAACGAAATCTTAGAAGTATGGAAAGCAAAATCACCGGGTCTCCCTCGGATTGCTGGCTTCTTGGAGTAAGGGATAGATGATAATGTTTAAAAGTCCTTGCAAAGCAGGTGGTCAAACTGCAAGTTTGTGTATGTGGCCCACTGCTGTTTTCTTTGGAGACTGCCAGGCTTGTGTACATACTCGTGATTCTTAAACAGAATGACAAAAAAAATAAAAGGACTGTTATTACAAATATTAAATAGTGCAAGTGAAAAGTTTTAATTAAGTTTCTAGGTACTGTCTCTTCAGATAATAACTGTTACAAGTTATTCAGCTAGTCTTGAGACAGTTTAAGTGGAATCAGACCTTTTCAGAACAATTGGCCGGTCTTTCTGGATGACTGTATTTACAGTCACAGTAACAGGAAGACAGTCTCCCACCCTGTGTGTTTTCAGTTAATATTTAAGGAACATGGACCCAGGATTTAGATTAATCTGGGAAATCTTAATTTTCCATTTAATTGAGATTTAAATTTTGACACAAAGCAGCTGAGATTTCAAGGTCAAAGCCTTTATTTGATATCCAATTCAGTTTTGGTTAAAAGTTCTAAAAAAATTAAGTGGAGAGCACTGAAATAATTTGTTTCAAGGACAGTGTATGTAAAGGGGGACTGTTGGGTGTCTCATTTGATACTGCAGAAGTATACTCAGAGTGGTTCGAGGTACATCCAGTCAACTGGAAAATTGGCACCATAATCCCATTCACTCTCTGCTTGTGTGCCTTTAGAAGAATATGGGACCTATAGGTTGTATCTGATGTGGGTTATTGAAAACCGGTGTTGCTTTGTGGCCTTAATACATGTTAAAAGCTAAATGCCTGCTAAAAGAAAAATGATTGGGTTGATCATTTCAAGTATTGAAATTGATGTAGCTGGCCTCGTCTTGAGGTCAGAAAGACTGTTTTCATGGCAGATTTCATATGAAGTTCTGTAAAAGAGCATATGACATTTAGACAGTATTTTTCTCTTGCTTGGTCTAACAACGTAGAGTTGGTTGACCTAAAGTAGAGACTTTCCACTTGCCTGGATAGTTAGCTCTCCAGACTAAGAGGGGAAGGACTTAAGTTTTTTCTGATGTATGCAGAGACATGCATTACAAATGCTGACAAAAGCTGTGCAATCTGGCCTTAGGTAATATATATGTTAGAGGAATTAAAGTTTTCAGAAAACAAGGCAGTGATATTAACCTTAATTTTCACCTTTCCTTTGAGAAGATATATGAATTTGTTCTGTGTTATATGTTTTCAATTTTCTTGTGAATGTTTTTGTCAGCGGTGGCTCTAATAATTCACAGTGAGTGTACACTTCTAGACACCATTGCCTCTTTTGCAGTTAAAAAAAACTATTCAAAGACCACTGTCTTGTACAGTTTCATTGCCATCTCTGTGTAGAATCTGGGAAAAGAAATGCGTTGAGATAGTGTTAGCAGTCACAGTAATCCTAGAAATACAGGAGTGGAAGAGACTTCTAAAAGCACATGCTTCGCTCAAGGGTCGTGGTGAATTATAAATACACTATGTAGAGTTTTGTTTAACTGGTTCTTAGGAACTTAAGGAGCTTACAGAATCTCCATTTTAAGTTATCAGCTCACGTGTTTAGCTTGATCTTATTTTTTGTTTGTAGAGTGAGTAAGCCTCGTTCCTCCCCCCCGCCCCCCACCCACCCACCCACCACCACCCCCGTAGTCACTTTCCAAGCTTCTGTTCTTGTTGGTCTGATCTGGACATTCCCCAGTTTGTCCAGAAATTGCAGAGCTATAGCATTTCCATCTCTGAAACTGAATTACATGGCTTCATTCTGAGCCCTACACGAGTACCATATTTATACTAATTAATTAATATTCATGTACAATAGCAATTAATTTAACGAACAGCATTTATGTGGCATGACAACTGTTCATCTGCTTGATCCAATGTAGATTATTACTTTTTCGGACAGTGAGGCAAGCTTCTGAGACAGGAACAGATCCTTCAGGTGTTAATTCATCACAGTGCCACCTAAAATTCTGTCAGAGGCTTTGGATCCAGTTTTCCAGAGATAAAATTAATGTGAAATAACTTTTTAATATTGATGACCTGTTCTGCTCATTTAGTAATAAAGTAGTTCACAGCTGATTATTTGATACTAATTATGACCTGAATTTGAGCCAGGAGTTCCTAGTTTATTCTGCTTCTCTGATACTAACACAGGTAAAATGTTGTGCAAGTGTTCTGTAAGTGGGTATACTGGACTCTACAACAAAAGCGTAAGCTTTCTATGCTTTGCACATCTGTGAAGAACAGTGATATAAGTTGGTACCAATAAATATTTAAATCAAAAAGCACAGAAATGTATTTGACTGGATAACCCTAGTGGCAAATGAAGATTTCTTTACTTTCCTAGATCAGCAGCCCTTAGAGGCAGAAGTGAGGCTACATTTCTGTAACAGGTTAAGCAGACTGAAGTCCTCCGTAGTCCTGCCTTTGCATGATTCCACCTTTTCCTAGGCTTTAGTGACCCTTATTTAGATTGACTTTATGTTAAGACTTCTGTGAGGGAGCGGTACTGCAAAGAGACTAGGTTCATCCCCGTTAAGCTCTGCAGTGAAAGATGGGTTTAAATACTTCCCCATTCTGCTGATCTGATGTGAAATTTAGTTTGATTAGCTGTCTGGTCTATGTCTTCATCTCTGCGTTTGAGTGCAGCTAGCTTGGTAGCCTCCAAGATGACATTTCCAAACTGACTACAAATAGTAAACAAAACTCTCAGGCCTTCAAAATTTCTCAGGTTTGTGGAAGTAATTTTGTTCTCTTCTCCTCAGGGTCTTACTGGTAGAAACTGTTTTGGCTTTAATATAATTTTGAATTCTTGAAGCAGAACTGAATTCTGTTCTCATTAAACGTTTTTACTCTCATTCTTGGTCCAGTTTTCAGTTTCTTTCAAAATAATGCAAGTGGTGCAAAGTAACACACAACATTCAGTTAAAGCAGGGAGCAAAGCTGAGATTTTCTGTGTCAGAACCAAGTACCAGTTCCTCTGCTTCTTTTTCAGAAATACACGTCAAGGATGTGAATCCAAGTTCCACTTGACACATCAAAAACTCATAACAATGTTTTGCATGCAATTGTAAATGGTTTAAGGTGTCAGGCAGGGCACTGCTGGAGACCAGCACCCCTACAACAAAGCTCAAGCAGAGACTGAAGGCGCAGGTCTAAGCTCAGGAGGGCTTCCTGGGCCCATAGTTAGAGGGAGTGGATGGAAGCCACAGGTGAGGTTAGTGAGGGTCATTAAGTGCTCTTAGGGCTCTGACACAAGGCAAGGGAAGTTTACTGAAGTTTTGATCAGCGGGGCTCCCTAGAAACAACTTGCATCAAATGATACAGTACTTGCTTTGATCTTGTGATGTCATTATCACGCATGCAATGGGATAGGTGGGGAGAATTAAAAATATGGGAGGGATGGCTTATGGTTAAACCATAAGCATGGTTTAACAAGCTGTCTTTATTTTTAGGTTTTGGTTGCAAATTTCAGAATTTTTTATTTTTAAAGATCTGTAGAATATGATTAAAAGTTGACTAGTGGACATTGTAGCTCTTGGACTGTATATATAGTTTATTTTTCTAGCTAGTTCTGTACTGGTACAAAGCTTAAAAGTTGTTAAAGATATCTGAGATAAACATTAATTCTAAAATGCTACTACTACCGTTTTTATTGATAAAGGCTAAGTGTGTATTAAGGTCTGATTCAGCATTTCTTGCAGGAATTCCGCTGCATGCTGAAAAGAAAGGTTGGTATCTATTGAAGAGTTTTATGTGCCCAAAGCTCCAAGAGGGTAACATGACATAAGCGGAAACTAAATTTGAGCATTACATCATAAGAACTGTCTGTCATAGTCTCACATATCCTGGGGCATCATGACCGTTTCTAGCAGCTTTTAAGAGCTCCCTTTTCCAAATTGACCGTTATAGCTTCCTAAGAAGAGCTAATTTCTGCTTTTACCTGTACTAACTCTTGAGGCTTTAGCGATGTAATAAAGTCTCTGCAGCTGACACAAAGCTTTTTCTGTTATATGAATAGAGAATATCTTTTTATCTCAATAAAGCAAGTTCGTTTGGGTGGGTGGTTTTTTTTTTTGTTTGCTTTACCTGGAAATTAGCACAAGAAGATATGGACAGTGATCATTGCCAATCCTGGTGAGAACTGGAAGAATAATTTCTGTCCCACAACTAAAAATATTCTTAATTCACTTCACACAAGAACAGGTATGGGACTTACTCTCCAGGTTAATGTAGGTTCAAAGACCTGTTTTAGTTGTTAACTTTTTAATGGGCCACCTTTCTGACAGCATGAAAGCTATTTATAATTCTATATTTAATATTTTTCCAGGGACTGGAAAATCCTAATGAAGATTGGCTTAGTCCAAACTATAAGTTTCTATGTATAGTACCCTGCACTAAGATAATGATTGAAAAAATAGAATGGAGTTGGAATTGATGGGCCCAGATGGGTGTGTTGTAAATGAGACTTAACTGGAGTACAAAAAAATCAAAGCATATGTTACTTCAGTTTCACCGTTTCTATGAAAGAGACTTTGGAGGGGGGCACATCATAGTGGTAGAGATAAGTAATAGTGAAATTCTGTGGTCCTCATCTCCCAGTCTCCTTACGTCATATCTGGTGATTAAACACATGATGAATTGCTACCTTTCTCATCTGTAGGGAAAAATTGGGGGTGGGGGAATTGGTGGCTTAGCAGTTAGGAAGCTGAACAGATCCCTTCTGCAGGATCTTAATTACTAAATCTGATATTGGGGAAGGGGCAGGAGGACATACCTGAGGACAGACATTTTCAGGGGCAGCCTGTAGTTATATCTGACTGGATATAGTGGGAAAACAAGTCCTGAAAGGAGTGACCATCTCAGCATGGCTGCTGTTTCTGTCCTTTCCTGAAACCTACCCAGATTCAGACTGTGTATTTTCTTAGTCTTCCATTGTGGCTGTGTTCAGTCATGGAGATGGGAACAATAATTTTGCTGTCACCACTGAAGGTGGCAGAGCTTTAAAACTTAGAACACAGGACATAGACTCCTCCTATCTTTCCTTTCCCCACATCCTCTTTTCTGCCTTCACTGTAGTGCTAGTCTTTTATCTTTTTGCTTTTTTTAATATAGTCAGACAAGACCATCCCTTCCTCAGTGCTGCTGTTGTCAGTGAGACGACCAAAGACAAAATGTTAAACCTGCTGCTGCTTGAAGCCTGTCAGGTGTGGTACTGCATAGTAAGATTATGTGGTCTGGCAGTTTCTCCACCAGTGAGCTTGCAGATGAAAGTTGCAACAGAAACTCTATTTTCTACTCATACTGAAGTTTTCTGTCTTTTTTTATGTGCTTTCACTAAGAAAGTATCATTGGAATAGATGAGCAATGCCTCCAGACTACTTAAACTCATTGTCTCTTCCCAAACTAGCTGAACTGACCTCATCTCTGACATTATCTAAAAGACCACCAAACAGGATTTTCTTCTACCAGAGTAACAACTAATAGGAAGGATACTTCAAAAATGAGGACTGTCGTGGTTTAACCCCAGCCAGCAACTCAGCACCCCCCCCACCCAGTGGGATGGGGGAGAGAATCAGAAAAAATAAAGTAAAGCTCGTGGGTTGAGATAAGAACAGTTT